>VZDL01000024.1:0-56632 GCA_013103745.1 Gardenia jasminoides
TCGACCTTCGTTCACAGTTACGTATTGCTGGCGGGTATAACAAAAAATCTAACTAAGTAGTTTTGGGGGATGAAAATTTATGTACATGTTTATATTGATCTGGTTTGTATGTATAATCTAGAGAATTATGTATTCCCACAAATGAAATGAATCCAATATGGTGTTAAGGAATGAAGTAATTCTGGAATTGATAATTTCAAATGTCTGATCAGTAGATTAATTAATTGTATTGCATGTCATGTTGACTTATGATATAAATATTTTATATTCATGTGTGTCTAGTAGTCTTTTTTTGATCTTAGTTCTAGATCTATTTTGATAAATCTAGCATAGTAGTATGAATGCATATTGTGCATTTTAGAATATTTAATCATTAATATGGTCATTTTCCTTGTTACAAATCAGCTCTGTAATAATCTCAACGTGATTTGGTTTACTTGGGAATAGTACATCCAGAGTTTTTTAAACATGATCTCTCATCATTTGGTAAAACTAAATTTTACTACTATTTGTGCATATCTTTAGCCATATTCTCGTCCCACATGAACCCTAAATAGTAACTTGACATTGGTAGAGTCTTGGTTGATTATGTTAATGTAGAACTTATTTGGGGTTTTAGGAGTATGAAACTCTAGTTTTGAACTGAAGAAAAGAGAAGCAAGAGCAGCTACTCATTGGGATAGTTAAATCTGGGTCAAACAGGATGCATTAATAGAACTATGTGATCAACGATCAATGAATGTAAAGCAATAGGTTATATGATATATAATATATATATATATATATATATATTAGGTTTAGAAGAAGAGAATCAAGAATCTTGGTAGGACTTCATACCAATTAAGTTAAGGTGAGTGGGATTTACCCCTTGGTTTTTTCTAAAATACGTTTTCATTACAATGTTTGACAAATTATTATTTCTACTATATAAGCACGTGGACCACAGCCTTGATATATTTGTTACACCTAAGATTATACTAAGTGTCGGTGTTGTATAGCCGAAGGAAAAAATTCTTGCAGCGAGGACAGCATGGAGCGGCGTGCAGAACCCGCGGCTTGAGGTGGGAAAGCACGTTAGTGATGCAGCAACCCACCGGGGAGATGGAATGGAGAAGGGAGACCAGAGAGTAACGATGGCCGCGTTGGGTCCTAGATTGCACTCAACAATTGGGATGGACACTAGTCTGCCGTTGATTAAAGAGCAAGGTCAGCAATAGCAAATTTCACTTCAAGGAGTTGAACTTCAGCCGTTGGTGGACGAGGTGATTTTGGCAGAATTATTGAAGCTATGAAAAGGTGGTGAATCAAGACTCGTCTTCCTCAGTTGCTAGTGATGATGATAACATGGAGAACATGATGCGATGAAAGGTAGCGCACCGTAAAAGCACTGTGTGAACCGAACCTTTCTCCTCGAAAGCATGGCAATGCTATGGAATCGTTTGAGATGCTAAAAGAGATCACGGCTAAGAGCGACACCTTGAGGATGATTCCTCCTTGATTGCTACGCAAACATGATGAAAACTCCACATCCTGTACTCTAACCATGGTCTTGATGATTAGATCGATGTTCTGGAATGTTCAGGGCATTGCCAATCAACCTATATCCGCGTTTAAAAAAGTAGTTCAAAATTCATTCTATTTCATTGTTGTATATGTTGAGCCGATGATTGAGGGCTGCTGGATTTCAGAGCGGAGGTTCGTCGGAGGAGCTAAAATTCCAGCGTACTATTTCTAATTTACATAGCTCCATTTGGAATTTTCACACAGCTGATTTCACTGCCCAGGTGGAGGGGCAAGATAAGTAGTTTCTTGTCCTCTGCCTCGCACATGTGCATTTGAGAGAGTCGTTTATTGCATTGTTTGTTCATGTATCTTGTATTAAAATTATTTCGGTAAGATTTGTAGGTGCAAAACATTACGTTGGTGTTCTTGAGGGAGCTTAGGTGTTGATACAGGGGACTTTAATACCATTTTGTCTGGAAATGAAAAGAAGGGGAATTGACCATTTAACGTTTAAAGGAGCAATGGACTTTTCTAGGTTCATTCTGTCAGGAGGATCTCTCTTAGGCGTTGGTTTTCAAGATTGCTCGTCTGCAGTTGCAATAAGGGTTTGGTCAAGCAAGGGTTTGGAAGAGATTGGATAGTTGCCGATAAATCAAGATTGGGAGCGGTTACGTTGTTGGAATTTTACGGTAACACTTAGGGGCGGTCACACTCGATCATTAGCCATTGATTGTTTGGAGTGTGAGGTCGACAAATGTAGATGGATGGAAAAGTTTTCATTTCATAATGTATGGTGCTAACTACATTCTTCATTTTAGAGGAGTGGTTTGAAAGGCTTGGGAGGTCCGTGTGAGGTAAGCAGTGGAAAAGATGATGTGTAAGCTAGAAGAGGTTAAAAGCATCTTATGCGTTGGAGCAAGAGGTTTTTGTGTATTCAGGATAAGGTCGCAAGCGGAGGAGTTGATGAGGAAGAATTGATTGACCATGACTCCTCGACTTGACTCTCCCGAATTCATGAAGCTCAAACACGGTTAAGAGTTATGTTCTGACATCGGGAGGGGTAAGCAAAAGGCACCGGCTTAGAGGAGGGCAGGATCACCAATTCTTGTTTTTTCTGATACAGCGGTTGACAGAAAAGGCTCGACTTCATGTCATAGGATTAGAGATCGAGGGCAAATGGCTCTGGATCAACATCCATTAGGTTGGAAGGAAAGAATGTTAAAATACATTCACAATGGAGTCACGAGCTTTCCCACACTTGGGATGCTTGAGTTGGTTCCCCAACTGGTTTGGAAGAGGATAACAGAAGGTTGCAATCTATACCTGAAGAGGAGAAGGTCAAATCGGTGCTATTTGGGATGGATGGGGACTTCGACTCTTGGGCCGGATGGTTTTGAGCTATTTCTTCCTTCGAGCATGGGGCATAGTGGTGCAGATGTTGTTCATATAGTGTAGAGTTTTTGTGGGAACCACTCTCCCTGGGGTATCTCTTCCATTGTTGGCTTTAATACCAAGATCTCCTCGCCATCTTCCGTTTGCCCGTTCCACCTATCGGTTTATGTGGCTTCTCCAATAAGTTGGTCTAGGGTTTTAGTCAATCACATTTGTAGGAGGAATCACACAACCGATTATTTCTCCGAAAAGCGCCTTTGCCAAAGGAAGGATGATTGAGATAATATTTTATTAGCACAAGAGATAGTTTGTAACGGGAAGAAGGTTGGGGTTGAATATATTCAAGGCGGACATGGCCAACATCTGATAAGAGTCAATTGGTTGTTTTTTTGATTGGTCTTTGCTTGAACTTTTGAATTTGGAGAATAATTTATAGATATGGTGTGGGGATTGATCTCCAATTTTTCAGTGCTAGTAAATGGCCAGCCCTATGGATACTTTAAGTCCACAAGAGGTGCCCGGACGGGTGACCCTCATCTGCATCTCTCTTCATAATTTCTGCTGAGGTGCTCTCCCTCAGGTTAAATAGTCTGTTGGAGAAACCTAGATTTTCACCTGATTTTTGTATCCAAGGGGCTATACAAATTACTCATCTATTACGAGATGATGTAATTAGTTTTCTTCATAGGGATGTTTTTCTCTATGGGTTTGGTGAAATGGTGCTCGAGGGTATCACTAATGTTCCGTCAACTGAGTGAACAAGGAGAAGAGCTATTTTTACATTGGGGAGGCGGCAAGGATTGGTTAGGGACAAAGGTTTCTCTGATCGGCGGGCTTTCAATATAAAATTCCTTCTTATAGGTAGCTTCAATGTCCCTTGTTTACGGTGGGTTAAGAGCTCGTATTTTCGAGGACTTATCGATGCGGTTGCATCTCGCATTCAAGCATGGAGCTCTAATTGGTTGTTACAGTATGGGGTAGACCGGTATTATTAAAATCGATGCTTCAGTCCATGCCGGTACATTTACTAACAATCTTACATCCTCTGCAAGGCGTTTTGGGGCAATTGAGAAAATTGTTCTCTCGATTTTACGGGAACCGGTTCGGTGATAGATACCCTGTGGGTGGCCTAGAGCGTGGTATACCACTGGAAGCCGAGGAGGTTTAGGGTTGATCATTGGAAACTATTTTGCTTGCATTTGAATGTGGGTGCTTTGGTGAGTCAGTCAACAAAATACTTGTGGGCTCGGTTTATGGAAATGAGGTATTGTTGGGATCTCATTCGAACAAGGTGATAGCACATCAATGGATTGATGACATGGAAGCATATCTTGATGGTGAGACCGTTGATGGAACTAAATAGGCTGTTGGGATGTTATGCACGTGGAATTCATCTTTTAGTGGGACAATTGGGTGGGTGATGCCCATTGGTGTGGAAATTTCTAGAGAAAACATCGATGATAAATATAGCTGCATTCTGGCAGCAAAGGGATTGGAATCTGCAGAGAGTATTGTAGATGGTTCCATTAGAAGAAGCTGATCGGATTCTGGCGCATAAGTTTACATTGAATGATTCGGGTAAGGACGAAATGTTTTGGAAGGTTCGGACGTGGGTGTGTTCACAGTTGGCCATGTGGTTAAATTGCTTAATGAGAATCGAAATTCATCATGGTTCTCCAAACAGCTTTGGCTGAAAATTGTGCCCTTGAAGATGACGATCCATTTGTGGTGTGTGGTGTTAAACAGGATTCCAGTGATGGAAAACTTATACAAATTTAAGGTCCAAGGACCATCATGGTGTTTTTGTTGTGTGGAAAAGCACAAAAGAAACTCGCGATAACATATTTTTGCACTTTTTGGGTCTATGCGGTGTGGGCATTTTGGAGAGCGGTTTGGTTTTCTTCAAATAGTAGGTGGTGAGGAGAAATGTATTGCACGGTGGATGCAAGCCGTCGGAGCTCCAATCCTATCATAGATTGTTAGGTTGTTGCCCATGGTTATTATATGGCATTTGTGGAAGACGAGAAATAGATTCATCTATGATGGTGTTACTCTTCGGCCTTCTCTCATTTGTGATTCGATATGTGGAGATGTGGTGGATTTATCACTGATTCGGTTCCCTTTATTGGCCCGTTGTGCGAGAGGGTTGTGTTGGGCTAATTTCCTTGCTTTGGCTGGTAGTATGAAGCTAAGATTGAGGGGTGTTCCGGTGTCTTTGGAGAAAGCCCCTGACTTCTTTAAATGACTGGGGCTCTTTTCTGAGCTGGAAGAGGGAGGGAGGTGGGGGTTCTCCATGATGAGGGAGGGCGAGTGATTTTTGCTTTCTCAGAATTCTATGTGAATGCTTCGATGTTGTATGCAGAGATGCATGTGCTGATTACAGGTTTGGAGATGGTTCGGGATCGTGCTATTTTTCCTGTGCATGTGGAGTTGGACTCCAAGGTTCTAGTTCAAATGCTGGTAGGAAAGAGTGGATATACCTTTTAAGGTACGGCCACTCTTTCGATGTCTTCGACACCTCTATGGATGCATTGGCTCTGTCAGCCACTCTTTCCAACAAGGTAATGCGGTTGTGGATGCACTGGCGGAAATAGGTAGCTCGGGAAGATCTTCTACTTATGCATCATTTGAAGACCTGCCAAAGGAAATTCGTGGTCTTTGTACTATGTACAGACTTCAAATTTCATCTTTTAGGTTTAGGCGCACCTTAATGTACTAAGGGGTCTACATGTACTCCCGGCTATTTGCTTTTGTAACTTATTAAGATTTTAATAATACGGGTAACCAACCCCACCCGCCTCACCGCAGGGGCTGTTATATATATAAAAAAAAGTGCTTCTTACTATGAAAGCTAAATGCATATGAGATGTTAATGCTTATAGCATGCTACTTGACTTATTTGATTGAATGTGAATGTCGATGTAATGGCTCTAATGGTCACGGCATAATCGGTAGGGGCTATAGTCCTACCAATGTCAATGTAAAGTAAAGTAAAGTAAAGTACAATATAGATCAAAGGGTACTCCAGAGGTCCCTTTGACTGTTGGGGTCAATCACTAGATTGAGTACTCAGCGCCGATGAAGGCGTGTAACTATTAAGAGCCGTCAAATGTTTACTAAATGTTTATATGTTATCCCAATGTGCAAAGAATGATTTCTTTTGATACAATTTGCAAGCTTACATGAATATCTAAATATGACTGCATGACTATATATGTATATATATAACATATTCGGTCCAACAAGATCGGTATGTTTTACTCACTGAGCAAGTTGACGTTCACCCTAATACCTAAATATTTTATGCAGAGCACGCAATATAGGTTGGTTGAGGCGATTGGTGGCAGAGAACTAATAAAGCTAGATTAGTATTAGAATAAGCAAATAGGGTTGAATAAATGCGATGTTTAGTATGTATGATTTATAGACCGAATGTTTAGTTATTTGTTTTCCATTTACTATGTTACTAGAAATAAGTTTTGCACTAGATTACTTATTGCTTCTGCAAATGTAATGTAATGGATAATGATGCATTGTATATTGGAGAGCTATGTTTTTTGGTATATGGCGATTGTTGCGTTTTCTGAGCAAAGTGCTTAATTAAGTGATAGTTTTAATGGTATCAGAGCATGGTTTAGATCTTGTAGGAATGGATTTTAGATGTTAAGACATGTGATTCTAACACATATATGGGAGATTTAAATTCTCTCTCGGTAAATTTATACTAATGACAACTTTTTGGTCATTTAGGTTATGACTGGACATGTAACTTACTATGTTGAGAGAGAAGAGTGCAATTATGACAGGTGTTGAGCCTGTACAATAATAATTAATAGACCTAACCGCAATAAAAATACCCAAAAAACTAATTCTAGAAAATGCTGGAGGCGGGGACTCGGATGTGCAATGGGTTACTAGTTTCACCACGTTCCAAGGAGTATACTTAATCCATATACGAGGTAGTTAATTTTGTATATGGCAAATAGGATGCGTCTCCACGGTGGGGAAAATTAACTCCTTTTCAAGTTACAAGAAATGGAGGGATTTTGAGGTTGAATGATAACAAAATATTAACTAATTAACCAACTATGAAAAATAATTAAAGGAGAATTAATGGGAAAAACTCAGGATACACTTCGTAATTGGTTCAAATAGCGATCATTGATGCAAATATAATTCCAACATTCATTGACAAATAGGTTTTTCACTGCTGATACGATCTGACAGCAGTCTCTTCTTACTATTTTGATAGCCAAGGTACGACCATTGACTATTTCCCTAATTCAAGAATAACCCTAGGTACGACCATAGGATTTAATTCCTAATTGCATTAAAAATTAGAGAAACCCTGTTGATTAACAAACATGCTACGAGGGTTCATTTAAATTAGATTGTATATTTCCCGGAAACAAAACCAATTATGCCAGTTGCTACTAGGATTAGAGTAATCAAACAATAAAGGTGTGAGTGCTACCAGTTTTCCTCCCCTTCAGAGTTCTGGGAGTAAGGTCTAAGGTGTTCTACGGGTTTACTGCCTCTAAAGGTTTCATTTTTTATGTGGAGACTGTTTGTTACCACCAGGCAGTGTTGTGCAAAAATTCCGGGTTCACGGCCCCTGAATGTAGTCACCCTCAAATGGAGTGAGTCATTTGTTTTTTGAGGAGTGAGGCGGATGTGGTTTGGAAGCATTTTGAAGCACCTTTAGGGATTTTTGGTATTATGCAGTTGGGTGCTTACTACATGCGTGGTGGGCTGTTAGACCAGCTAATAAGCAGCTTCGATGGTTATTGGTGGTGGTTCCTTCTGTTATCTTCTGGTGTATTTGGAAGTATAGGAATAGTAGTCGATTTGAAGGAACCAGGAATGCGGGTGGGATTTGCTTCATGATCATGCAAGAAGTTTGTATATTATTCAGTGCTAGGTTTAATAGTCAGATGGTTTATCGACCTTGGGTGGTTTTGCTGGATAGTCTCCACTCTAGGCCGCAGAGGCTTGAGGTCAAATGGATTGCCTGGTCGAAGCCTCAGGTTGGGTGGGTCAAGCTCAACTTCGGATGGTGCTTCCTGTGGGGCAAGCGGGTTTGAGTGGTGGAGGAGGAGTGCTTCGAGACTCCAATGGGGATGTGGTTTTTGCATATGCCGAGTTCTTTGGGGTTCTGACCTCTCTTCAGGTAGAGGCGCGTGCGTTATGCCTGGGGTTGGAGTTGTGTAAGCTGAAAGGACTCTCACAGATAGTAGTGGAAGTGGACTCTAAAGTGTTATGGGAAGTTCTTGTTAAGGAAAGTCAGGGATCGCCTTTGATAAGGCCGTTTATAAGGCGGATTCGAAAATTAAGTCATATGGGCCTGTCGTTTGTGCATTGTTTTCGGGAAGTAAATGAAGTAGCAGATACGCTTGCTGCTTTCTCTTGTAATGTCTTTCAGAGCTTTTGTTTTATTTGAGTCAGTGCTTTGCTCCCAAGACCAGTGGATTTATACATTGATGGATAGGGTAGGGTTGCCAAAGAGTCATGTAAAGAAAAGGTAACCGGGGTTCCTTTTCCTCATTTGTTGTTTTGATAGTTTTAATAAAAAGGGTAGCCTAGCCCGCCCGCCAGATTTGATTGGCGGTTTTCAAAAAAAAAAAAAAAGAGTAATCAAACAATTACAGATTCAACTATTCTAATTAGCAAATAGATCATGTGAATAATCAAATATTGCACATCTATTCAATCACACACGATAATCATAGCCAATAAAGCAGAAAACATACAAATACCAATGAATAGAAGAAATAAATAAAAATTGATTAGATCTCATAGTAATAGTTGAACCAAATCCTCAGTTGTCCCCTTGACTAGAAATAAGAAATTAGCCCTCCATTAATGGAGAACAATCCATGCAAAATCTATAGCAGGCCTTCTAATCACCCTTTTTCCAATTGACGATGTGAAAGAAAAGAAGAAGATGATTAATTGGCTCCCATTTCTTCTATTCCCACGGCCCACAAAGGAAAAGAGAAGTACTAGTTTTAAAGAAGATGTCTTCCACGTAACCCCAAAAAGAGAAAAACCTAATAACAAGTACTAATTTTCCCCTTTTTCGTTTCTTCCTTTTTGCTTAATAACACAACTACCAAATTTTCCAGAATAACAATCCTAATCCACTTATAACTAGCCTTCTAAAATAAAGGCCAAAAGCTTTTTACAGAGTGCAATCTTTCCTAATTTTAATAGCTCTTGGACTTCAACTTGAATTTGGAAACTTCCTGAGGGTCCACCCCAATCTTACGGTCTGACCTTGAGCACCAACTTGTCCATGCATACCACGTTAAAATCATCAATTAACACGTTTTGTTCCAATTCCTACAATTAACACAAAATACCAAATATGAGTAGAATCAATCAATTAAAATAATATTTGGTATAAATAGAAAGCAAAATAGGAACAAATATACCGACAAAATACACCTTATCAACTCCCCACACCTAATTCATGCTTGTCCTCAAGCGTAACCAAGCTCAGAAATGCAATCAAGAATTCAAGTCTTGAGCAACCCAAATTAGCATAAATAACTTATACTCAAACAACTTAAGTGGAGCCAAAATGTGCCAAATTCAACAATCTCACAAATTATAAAGCTCATCACTCATAAGTGTATAAGGAAATTTTACTCTAACGACACCATGGGCGACATATTACCATATACTTGCTCCTATATTATATCTCCACCACTAAAAGTGAATTCGACACAAAAATCAAAGGGACTTTAAAAGGGTTGTAATGGGGCTTAGGTAAGGATGTGCAAAGTAAAGTGAAAGGTGAAAATATGTCAAGAAAATGTCACACCACTTGAAAGAAACTCAAATTCACAATAACAAGGCACACCCCCCCCTTACCATTTACTTAGCAAGTGCAAAACATGTCTTCTTTTTTTTCTTTTCCTCTTTTCTTTTTTTTTTTGTTTTTTTTTTTGCTTTTTTCCATTTTTTTTGGCACTTTTCTTTTCCTTTTTTTTTCACTTCATGTCATTTTTTTTCACTTTTCTACATATATAAACATTGTAAAACAACTCACATTCCAACACTTGTTAATGACTTTCTTGCTCTTCAATTCAAGTTCGAGTTTCCGTGGTTAAACTAAGACATTCCCTTGACATAAGGCTTCAAAAAAAAGTCTAAAGAGAGGTAATGGGGTAATAATTGCAGTTTTTTTTTTTTAAAGAAGGAAAAGGTTAAGGCTCAAAAGGGTTCTTCTTGGGGTAAACTAAATAAGGAGAGTTTTTCAAAGAAAGTCAAAAATGGCTAAATCCTAGATGCCCTTATCATTTCAATGCATCAAATTCAACAAAACTGTGGTCTCGACATGCATAATAGAGCAAGTTGTAGAATGACAAACCATGAGCATTAACCACACAACAAACGAAGATAGAGCAGAATATGAATAAAGATATAATTAAAAAAACTCAATTATCACAAATGATATGGACCATACCTTAAGGTTGCCGCTTTGAGTGACGAGAGAACCAGCCTTCATTATTTTCTTAGAGATAATTACGGTATATCGGTTTAGCCATACTCCTTCAATCGAAAAGGTGAAGTAACGATTGCATCTGGAGTCCAAAGAACTCGAATTCTGTAATTAATTGTGGTGGTAATTAGATTTTAATATTTATTATTGCCAGGTTCCACCGCTTTTACAATTTTGCAGCACTTTTCTTTCTCCTTTTTTTTCACTTCATGTCATTTTTTTTCACTTTTCTACATATATAAACATTGTAAAACAACTCATATTCCAACACTTGCTACGGTACTTTCTTGCCTTCAATTCAAGCTCGAGAGTTTCACGTAGTTAAACTAAGACATTACCTTGACATAAGGCTTCAAAAAAATGTCTAAAGAGAGGTAATGGGGTAATAATTACAGTTTTTTTTAAAGAAGGAAAAGGTTAAGGCTCAAAATGGGTCTTCTAGGGGTAAACTAAATAAGGAGAGTTTTTCAAAGAAAGTAAAAAATGGCTAAATCCTAGGTGCCCTTATCATTTCAATGCATCAAATTCAACAAAAATGTAGTCTCAATATGCATAATAGAGCAAGTTGTAGAATGACAAACCATGAGTGTTAACCACACAACAAACGAAGGTAGAGCAGAATATGAATAAAGATATGATTAAAATGCTCATCACAAAGCTCAAAAGCTCACTAGGTAGTTTAAAAGTTCAAACTTCAGCATATTTTCACCCAAATTTGTTAAGAAAAATAAGAAATTTAGCTGTCCTGGATTTACTACTCAAACTCGCATCTTGATTGTACATTTCATCACAGCCAATGAAAACTAACAAAGAAAAATAAGCATTATGCACACATGCTAGCTAATCAAATCAAAACCCTCCCCTACACCTAAACATTACATTGTCCTCAATGTAACAAGCAAAAGAACAAGAGAAAAAGAAGGACAAGAGCACTTCCAGAACACTGGGAGAGGAGCAACTAAGCCAGGAGGAAAAGGCGGAGGAAAAGCATACATGGTTTTGGATTTCTTTGTCTGCGTTGGCATTGAGGAGTGACAAGGATAGTAAAACAAGCAAAATCAAGGTCACACACCCAATTCAAAATCCAAACTTGACCACACAAAGTCCACCAAGGGCCAAGTAGTCAATTTAGCTAGCCAATGAACAAATAATATGACCTTCATTCGGAATCTAACCCCGAAGTGTGAAAGCAAAATCAGAATATGAAATTCACTACGAAATCCCCAATTGTCAAAAAGCTAGATTAAACGTCGCCAACAGAACAATAGTTGCAAAATATGGCCTCAAAGCAACCCAATATAATCACATATCACGGCCTCATCACTGGAAATCTGTCGTGACCTTGGGTAGGAAGAAAATGAGAACACAAGTCACCAAGTGGTGTTGTGGATAAAACTCTGGTTACGGATTGCGGCGCGGCAAATGGGATGAGCGGTAGTAGTGTTACGTTACAGAATGGGGAGGAAGCTCAAGCCTGAGGTGCGGCAACCTACGGGCGGCCGATAGCAGCAACGGTGACCAAGTCGTGACTGGGGTAGCGATGGTGGAGATTTGTTCTTCTAGTAGCAGGAATGGAGAGCGATAGCAAAACAATCCGAATAACTGCGGCGGCTTTCTTGATACTGGAAAGATGGGGGCGACTCGCCTAAAGAGCGATATAGCAACGATCGGTGGCTCGAGCTTCCAGGCGGCGTGACGATCTTGATGAACTCTGCAGCACAATGTATGAACTCGAACAGCGAAGCAAAACAAGTGATAGCAGCATTATTTCTAGCAACAGCGGTGATGATTGCTGATCGGGAAGAGGGAAGAAAAAGGAAAGAAAAGAAAGAAAGAAGAAAAAGAAAGAAGAGAAAGAAAGAGGGAAAAAAATTAGGGATTTTGATTTTGGGGTTTTAACCAATGATCATTCTGGACGTGGGCACGTCCTAAATGGTTGGAGTCTTTTGGTCGGGGCATAGAGTAACTCCGCATGGCTATGGGACTCTAGACGTGGAGCGATCCCGACCAAGGAAAGTCTTCTACTGATTTATTCTTGAAAAAAGCGCGGTCAATGAGTGGCGTGGGCCGCGTCGACAATGAAAAGTCTTGGTGGCCATCTTGAAAATTTTGAATGGCAATATGACTGAGCACATCCCACAGAAGTCTTACGGTTTGCCTACGTACCTTTGAAATTACATCGGTCATCGATGGGCACGCGTCGACAACAAGAGTCATCATCCCACTAGATCAGTGAAGTCAAACTAATAATGACCACAACTTTGTACTTGCAACCACGTGCCTCCTACCAAAAGAAATTTACTTAAATGATACTTGACAACTTGAACTAAAAACTCAAATAACTAACACATAAAAAGAATCCTTGGGTTGCCTCCCAAGCAGCGCTTTTCTTTAATGTCTTTGGCTAGACATAACCATCTTTACTCAAGGAGGGTAAAAATTTTTAATTCTTTTCACGGCTTGCTCCATTTGTTCCTAATAGCCCTCATAGATAGAGTAGTCTTTGAACTCATGAACTGTGGTGCTTCTTTGACTCGAGGATGATTTGAAGTGGGCAAACAATGGCTGGGATTCTGCATTTAATTGCTCCCGATGTTTGGCCACCACCACTTTTGGATTCTCCCCGTCATTCAAATCAAATGCCTCTTGCACAACAGGGTTAGTTATATTGTTAGCACACACGGAAGGAGATTCAGTAAGATGTTTCTTTGCATCAAGAACATTAAAGTAAATAATTTCTCCATCAAATTCCATCGTGAGTGTACCCTTATTAACATCAATCTTATTCTGGGCAGTACTCATAAATGGTCTTCCTAACAAAATAGGTGATGGATTTGGAGAATTCCTGTCATTCATGTCAATCACATAGAAATCAGCAGGAAAAACTATTCCTTCAACTTGAACCAAAACATCCTCAATTAAACCCTCGGGATAGACATTTGTACGATCAGCCAATTGAATTATCACTCCCGTTTCCTTTAATGGGCCTAGGTTTAGTGAATCAAATATAGATTTAGGCATGACATTAACAGAAGCCACTAAATCTAACATGGTACCTCTAGTTCTAGAATTTCCAATTTTACAGGGGATGATGAACATATCTGGATCACCACATTTAGGTGGGAGCTTTCTTTGCAATATTGCTGACACATTTTCTCCCACAACAACTCGTTCATCTCCCCTCAACTTTCTTTTATTGACGCACAAGTCCTTCAAAAACCTTGCGTACGTGGGCACCTGCTTGATTGCATCCAATAGAGGTATGTTTATTTGCACTTTACGAAGCACCTCTAGGATTTCTTTTTCCTTCTCTTGCTTCCTTAGCTTCTCCAATCTACTAGGGAAAGGTGGTGGAGTAGCCTTAGTTGGGATAATCGAGTCAGGGATCATCTCAAAAGTCTTCTTGCCCAATCTTTCTTCTTCTGATTCCCTCTCAATTTGATCCTCATTTTTGTCCTTGGGAATCACTGGCTTGGGACCTTCAACTTCTTTCCCACTTCTGAGGGTCATGGCACTCACATTTTTGGGATTCGCCTCAGGCTGTGAAGGTAATCTCCCATCCACCTTGGCTTCTAAACGATTGACAGCAGTTGCTAACTAACTCATTTGCATCTGTAAATTTTGTATACTAGAGTCCATTTTTTGCTTGAACTGTAAGGTGCTAGAAGCCAGGCTCTTGATTATATCCTTAAGAGACGTATTGGATGAATTAAAGGGGGGAGGTTGAGGCCTGGGCTGGTATGGTTGCTGAAATCCTAGGGGGTGATTTGGAAGTGAACTCGGCTGCCTGTTCCCATGGCTGAAATTGGGATGATCTCTCCACCCCGGGTTGTATGTGTTCGAATATAGGTCATACTGTCTTTGGGACGTGGTGGGCACGCCACCAGCCATATTTACTTGTTCAGCTCTCTCTTCTTGTAACATTGGGCACGAGTCAGTGGAATGCCCCACATTTGTGCAAATCCCATACACCTTGGCTTGTTGGGCAATTCCTACAACTAGCTGCCGAACAAAGGTTGTCAGTTCGGACAACTGTTGTTGTATAGATAACACCTCCACTTCATTTACTCTACGGAAAGATGTAGCCTTACAGGTGCCAAATTGTTGTGAGTTTTCTGCCATTTCTTCGATTAGCGTGCATGCCTGGCTAGGGGTCTTATTTGCTAATGCCCCTCCACTTGCAGCATCAATAATGTTACGGTCAGACAGTAGAAGTTCCTCATAGAAGTACTGGATCAATAATTATTCACTAATTTGATGTTGTAGACATCTAGTGCACAATTTATTGAATCTTTCCCAGTACTCATACAAGGATTCCCCAGGGATCTTTGTTTATACGCATATCTCTTCCAGTAGACTTACATGAGAAGTGAAATATTTTTCCGTAAACTTTTTCTTCAATTTTGGCCATTGGATACTACCGCCTGGTGTAGTATAACCAGTCCTTGGCTGCATCCTTGCTGAGAATGGGAAGGCTTCGAGCTTTATTTGTTCTTGAACCAGGGTGGCTTCATACTCGAGCAAACCACATCAAATTCTTGGAGTTGCTTGTGGGGTTTTTCACCTGAGAGTCCATGAAAGGATGGTAGGAGATGAATTAAGCTAGATTCTAACTCAAACGAGGTATTTTCAACTAGATTTGGGAAAGTTATGCAAAGGGGTTGTTGAGTCAAATCTGGGGCAGCCAACTCCCTGAGTGTCCTAGTATTATTGGCCATAGTGTACTCTTCTTGTTCTGAATCACTAGAGGAATCAGTTGAAGATTCGGTCAATCCAATCACCAAATTAAGCCTAGGAGATGTTGTAGATGATTGCCCTTTCTTGTGGTCTTTGGTGTTTCCTTAGCCTACGCGCTGTCTTCTCAACCTCTGGATCGTATATCAATTCACCTGTGTGGGAAGAACAAGGCATAAATTAGCAAAAATACCAGAAGAAAAAAGAATAAAATAAAATAAAAATAAAAATAAAATAAAATAAAGTAAACTCAAAAAGGAGCAAATAATTCAGACACCGGTCCGACAAGGTGCAAAATTGAGGCACGACAATAATAATAATAGACCTAGTACCAATAAAAAATACCCAAATAATTCTAGTTCTTTGGACGGGGACTGGACGTGCAATGGTTACTAGCTTCGATTCCAAGGAGTATACTTAACCGATATACGAATTAGTTAATTTTGTATACTGGCAAATAGGATCGTTAATCACGTGGATTGGGAAAATTAACTCCTTTTTCAAGTTACAAGAAATGGAGGGATTTTGAGAATTGAATGATAACAAAATATTAACTAATTAACCAACTATGAAAAATAATTAAAAGGGAGAATTAATGGGAAAAACTCTAGCCAAGGATACACTTCAGAATTGGTTCAAATAACTGATCATTGATGCAAATATAATTCCAACATTCATTGACAAACAAGTTTTTCACTGCTGATACGATCTGACAGTAGTCTCTTCTTACTGTTTCGATAGCCAAGGTACGACCATTGACTATTTTCCTAATTTAAGAATAACCCTAGGTACGACCATAGGATTTAATTCCTAATTGCATTAAAAATTAGAGAAACCCTGTTCTAATTAACAAACATGCTACGAGGGCTGATTTAAATTAGATTGTATATTTTCCTGACACAAAACCAATTATGCCAGTTGCTACCAGGATTAGAGTAATCAAACAATTACGGATTAGAGTAATCAAACTCTAGCCAAGGATACACTTCAGAATTGGTTCAAATAACTGATCATTGATGCAAATATAATTCCAACATTCATTGACAAACAAGTTTTCACATACGATCCGGTAGTCTCTTATCGCTTTGAGCAGCAAGAATGCGACCATTGACTATTTCCCTAATTTAAGAATAACCCTAGGTACGACCATAGGATTTAATTCCTAATTGCATTAAAAATTAGAGAAACCCTGTTCTAATTAACAAACATGCTACGAGGGTTGATTTAAATTAGATTGTATATTTTCCTGACACAAAACCAATTATGTCAGTTGCTACCAGGATTAGAGTAATCAAACAATTACGGATTCAACTACTCTAATTAGCAAATAAATCATGTGAATAATCAAATATTGCACATCTATTCAATCACACACGATAATCATAGCCAATAAAGCAGAAAACATACAAATACCAATGAATAGAAGAAATAAATAAAAATCGATTAGATCTCACAGTAATAGTTGGACAAAATCCTCAGTTGTCCCCTTGACTAGAAATAAGAAATTAACCCTCCATTAATGGAGAACAATCCATGCAAAGTCTGTAGAAGGCCTTCTAATCACCCTTTTTCCAACTGACAATGCGAAAGAAAAGAAGAAGATGATTAATTGGCTCCCGTTTCTTCTATTCCCACGGCCCATAAAGGAAAAGAGAAGTACTAGTTTTAAAGAAGATGTCTTCCACGTAACCCCAAAAAGAGAAAAACCTAATAACAAGTACTAATTTCCCCCTTTTTCGTTTCTTCATTTTTGCTTAATAACACAACTACCAAATTTTCCAGAATAACAATCCTAATCCACTTATAACTAGCCTTCTAAAATAAAGGCCAAAAGCTTTTTACAGAGTGCAATCTTTCCTAATTTTAATAGCTCTTGGACTTCAACTTGAATTAGGAAACTTCTTGGAGTCCACCCCAATCTTCCGGTCCTGACCTTGAGCACCAACTTGTCCACGTACAATCTACGTTAAAATCATCAATTAAGCACGTTTTGTTCCAATTTCTACAATTAACACAAACTACCATATATAAGTAGAATCAATCAATTAGAATAATATTTGGTATAAATAGAAAGCAAAATAGGAACAAATATACCAACAAAATACACCTTATCAAATTACCTAGTGATGATAACTAAATGTGTTGTTAGGTGCATAAGAGATGAAAACAGGTCCTTGAAAACTAAGGTCCAAGAACTTTAAAAGTCAATAAATGATTTCAGAGAATTATTTGATGAATGAATGATGAAAGCAAAACATGTTGAGGAGACTATTAGAGAGATGAATGAGAGTTTGAAAAAAAGAGTTTAAGAAAGAAACTATTGAGTTTCAAAAATGTGAATTAATGAATGATGCTTCATATAAGGAAATTGTTAAAGTTTAGGCTTCAAATGCTGAAGCAGAAAAGGAGAAGGGCTTTTTAATGCATGATGATCAACAATTAAAAATAGATATGGCTAAATTGTGGAACAGAAATAATGATTTGGATGTGAAAGTCTATCATTAGAAGTATGAGAATATCCACTTTGTGAGGACCCTAAAATTTTATTCTTTTTTAAAAATTAAATAATAATAGTGATAATAATTATATTAGGTGATTTCACTAAATTATTAGAACTTATATTTATAAAGTTATTATTTTTCAAGTTAGTTAATTTTATTTGAATAAAATATCCAGTTTTTATTTGGCTAGCGGTAAGTTTTAATTTTCGATTGTGACACGAGACTTAGTTTTAAGATGAAACCTAGATTATGTATAGGCTTTAAAGAAATAGAAATAAGATAGGATAAGGTTGGATAAAGGAAATCTAGTGGGCAAATGAGACTTCGCCACATAAGCAAAGTTAAAGGATAAGAAGTTGATTTTTTATGATTTGGACACAAAACCTACTTGAACTCAAATTGAAGCCCCCATTCCTTCTTTTTCTTTTCCTTGGGGCCGTGAGAGAGAGAGAGAGAGACTAAGAGAGAAGAAAAGCTCTCATCTTCTTCACCAATTCTTACCAAGTCTTGCCTCCACCACCACTCCATTTCCCTTGCACCTTGAAGACTTCCTTGCCTCTTGAAGAACCCGATTTGGAAGAGGAGATTTTGGTGGTTGGAGGAATCTTATACCTTGAAGATTTGCTTTAGGAAGAAAGGTAACCAACTAATCTAGCCCTCCTTGTGATTTTAGAGCTTAGATCTTAGAAGATCTAAGGTTTCTTTTGCTAGAACTTTACTATCTTGGCTTGCTTGGAAGTCGGGCTCTTGAACTCCCAACCTAGGTAGATGTCTTGAGGAGAAATTTAGGTAGTGGTCTTGAGGATATTTCCTTGTGTTTAATGGTAGTTGTTGTAGTAGATGTTGGCTTGTATGTGGTGAGAAAGTTTTGGAAAAATTTGGAGAGAAGAAAGAAGCTTGCTGCCTGAAATTTCTGCTACATTTTCCCTTGTTTTATTTCTAAAATTTTGATGTATCTTGATGCTAAAATGCTTGCCACATGTTGGGTAATGTGTGTGTAAGATATCTTTCAAAAATCACTTCATTTGGTTGAGCAAAAGTTGAGCTAAAATTTTGAGAGAAAATTAGAGGTGCTGGCCAAACCTTTGCTCTGAAATTTTCCAGCTTTGATTCAAAATTTTTATGGCGAAATTTGTTGCTAGAAGACTTTTATTATGTTGGGCTATATGTGTATTGTATATCTTTTGAAAATTTTGTCATTTGGTTGAGTAAAATTTGAGTTGAAGGAAGAACAAGAACTGGAAAATTTCTGCTTTAAAGCTGTCCGCGAATTGCTTCTTCATCTTGGCTTGGTTTTTGTCAAAAATTTTGGGGTGTTTTGGTTTCAAACTACTCAAGAAAACTTTGCTAGATATTTGGCTTCAAATGTGGATAAAATGAGTGAAAAATACCTGCTCAACCAAGTTCAAAAAGAAAGCAATTTTCATGTGCACTCCTACTGGAAATTTTGGTAGCAGGGCAGTGAACCAGCCTTTAGAAAACAGATCATAACTAAATGTAAAGGAGTCAGAATTGAACGCCATTTATTGAGTTTGAAACTAGACTCAGAGTTCTTTCAATGATATAAATTTCAGGGACTAGTTCAATTTTTATGAATTTTGGCGAATTTTCAAAGTTGACTGATTTTCAAGACTGTTTTGACTATGATTCCAAAACTACAGCAGCTTGTGGCTCAATTTAACCCACTTTGTGAAATGAATTTGCAACTGATGCTTTCTAGTGATTTCTAGTGATTCGCAATTTTTGGATTTATAGAACTCAAGTTATGATTTTTCAAAAAAAAAATGTTACAAAAATTGAAATTCTTACAATAAAGTGTCAAAGTTGCAAAATGCTTTGGAACATTTCCTGGTTTTTAGGCCTAACCTTTTGATTATTTGCACACCATTTCATACTTGGGAAAATGGACTTTCCAATCACATGAGATTTCTTTTGACTTGGAATGGGAAAACTTGATTGTTTGGAAGTTGACCTTGGTTGAATACCTAGGTAACTTTGATTATGCATGTCTCAGGTGATCACGTGAACACCGAGGAGCTTGATTGACTTCTTGATTTGCTCTCGCTTGCTCTTGACTTTTGGTGAGTGTCAAGTACGTGTTTTATGTTAATATGATTGAAGTGATACTTGTGCGAATGCTATATGGTTTTCGTGATTTGTGAACTTGCCGAGACGAGGGTGTACTTTATCGCCCTTGTTCTCTCTCTTCTCTCTCTTGGATATTTGATACTTGTGATATGAATTGGTATGAGTTGCTCTTGTACTTGAATATGCTTGTAATTCGGGAGCACTGAGCAGCAGTATACACCACACCTTATTCGGTGGGAGGTGCCTCTCATCCCGACTCAGTGTTATGATCGAATCTAAGTCGATTGGAGTATTGTCTCATCGACCAATGATGCTTGTGGGGACGCCCCAACCCATTAGCAAACCTTGTAACTCGAACCGGCAAGGGCTTGGTCGAGGAACTTGGAGAACCATGGGAAAATGTTATAGCTTGATCTTTTGAGGTCTTGCTTGGTATACTCGAATAGTATTACCACCTCATGCTTGTTTGGTTACAGATCGGAGAGGGTAATATGGTGGTTGGAGGAAGTAAGTGGAGTTCTACGGATATGTTACTACTTGAGTTGACGAAGGGTCAACCAAAGATGACTTGAACTGGTCGTGATGTGGAAATAGCTCCTGAGAGCTCTCGTATCCTTCTACTTGTGTTTTATTTTCAATTTGCTCGTTTATGTGATAATCTTATTAAGTGTGCTATTTACTTTGTTTAGTTCTTCTTGCTTGCTTATTTTCTTGGCCTCATTAAGCATTGGCTCACCCCAAATTGTTTTTCTCAACAGGTTTTGGAAAATGGAATTAGGAGGGTATAGACTAGTGGTTTTGTGTGGTGCTAGAAGATATATCTTGTATGGCTTTTGAGATAGTTGAAGTGTAAACTTTGTTATATTTATGGGATTTGGATTGTAATAGTAAATAATAGCCTTAAAGGAATATGGCTTGTATAATTGAAGTGCTTGTTTCCTTAATTCGACGTCTAAGTTTGACCTGTGAATGTCTACTAAGCTAGATTGAGTGCGTGAGTCCTGACGAGAGTTGAGCAGGCGCCCCGCTGATACCTTAGGGTTCGCCCTAGGGAGAGGTGGGGGCGTCACACACTTGAAAATTTATATTGAAACATTGAGCAATGCAGCTAATTACTAGGAGAATGTAGTGGAGGAAATGAATGATTACGCCAATGAGTAAGGGATGACCTACAATGATCTAAGGGCCAAGTATGAGCAAAAGAGAAATGAGTTTTACGCATAGCCACATTTGCACCAGTCCCTAATTTTTAAAACTTTTGGCTAGACATATATGTTTAGGGTAATAATGTGGGTGAAAATGCTCTTGATGTGGCTAACAACATGAATGAAATGTTATGAATGAATAGCTGTAAGATGATCCTATAGAAGAAGAATAGAAAAAGGCCCGTAGAGGAGGAAATTATGAATGACAATGCACTTAAGGATACTCAAGAAGATGAGAAAGATTTTGATATAAGGGATATAGTGGATCCTTAGAACCTTGACACGATAGTTAAGTAATATGATTTCATTTGTTTGGAAAAAAATCTCCATTACATATTGTAATAAGTCAGGGATTATGTCCTAAAATCTGACAATATTATTATTATTATTATTACTATTATTATTATTATTGTGATTATTAATTGATATTGATATTCTGGCTTTGCTATCTGTTTATGAAATTCTTGATTGATTATTCATGAAATTCAATTTTACTGTTGACTATTATATTGAATAGCTGCTTGTACTAAATAATTTTTCTTTTGCATTGTATTTTGGGGTACAAAAAAAAAGAAGAAGAAATAAAAGTAATATCAAAAGGCATATCATTATTGCTTAAATTTAAATTGTTTAACATATTTAGATCTTTGACTCAATATACGTAAGTTTGATAGATTTTTCATTTTAGAAAAATGGTGCAAACTAAAAGTAATGGTCAAGGTGAGGATAGAATATTACAAACTAAATTAGTCTAAATCATATATGAACGACTTCGATATCATTTTAGAGATGGATTGGTTAGTTAGGAACTATGCACAGGTCAACTAAAAAAAAGGGGTGATTTTTAGTGACCCTATTAGAGGTGAGATTTCCTTTCAATAGAATTTAGAAGGTAAGAAGAAAATACATGGGTAGTTATTTGCAAGCATCTAGGTCATTAACAAAAGGTGCTGAAGGTTGTCTTACTTATGTTATGGATACCAAAGAGACTGGTTTTTCATTAGAGAGCACACCTATTGTTAAGGAATTTCTAGATGTTTTTCTCGAAGAATTGCCTAAAGTACCCAATGATAGAGAAGTAGAAATTGAGATTAATCTAGTACCTAAAACAGTACCTATTTCTAGAGCACCATATCGAATGGCTGTAGTAGCATTAAAAGAGTTAAAGGACCAGTTACAAGAATTGCTTGATAAAAAAATTCATTTGACCAATTGTATTGCTTTGGATAGCAATGTAAGGTGTTCACTAATTGCAAGAGTTTGAAGTATCTAATTACTTATAAGGAACTAAACATGAGGCAGTGGAGGTAGCTAGAATTAAAGATTATGATTTGATTATTAGTTTTCATCCTGAAAAGGCAAATTGAGCAGTAGATGCTCTTAGTAGAAAAACAACTACCACTAGCACTCTTGCTTTGGAGAAGCAAATGGGTGACTTAAACGTACATATACTAGATTCCACTGATAAAGATTTAAATGTATTAGTGTTAGTACCAACTTGGATTGATAAATTAAAAATGCATAAAGGTTAGATCCTGAACTTGACAATGTAAGGGAGAAGTTTAAGGTTTTTTTTTTTTTAACCATCAATCATATCTGACGGGTGGGATTGGATACCCATTTTATTAACATATCAAAGAGTTACAGAGTAAAAATGGACGGGCCTCTCCTTGCTAGGAAGGGGAAACCCCCCTCCTAGTTTAACACTCGACTGAACCTAAACGAAGGTATCTGGCAACGATCCATATGACAGCACCCCCTCGCTTCCCTGGGTAGCTGATCAAAAGACGAATACACGCATGACTTGCCCCTACTTCCCACTCGAGCTAAGGAATCCGCCACACTATTTGCCTGTCTGTAACAATGATCCACGGACAGCCACACTTCCTCTAGTTGATGAATCCTCCGGAGAGTCGTATATATCTCCATGGGAGCTTTGGCCTGACCATTGACAATCTGCACTAGAATTCTTGAATCTAGCTCCACCTGGAGCAGATATAGCCCACTCTCATAGCACAGCTGTAGCCCCGCCAGTAGTGCCCTCGCTTCTACACCAACAACCGAGGTCTCTTGATAGGCCTCCGAGAAAGCAACCACAACCCGACCAACTTCATCCCGTACCACGCCTCCTCCACCACCTTTGCTAGAAGACTACCGAGCTCCATCCGTGTTGAGTTTAAGAAACGACCTTGGGGGTTTCCGCCAACATATTGGCACACTTCGCCTTCTGTAAGTTACCGTACGAATCTTATCTAGAAACCCTATCCAGTCACCTCCCTGCAACTAGTGTCGCAGCCATGGGAACCGAATCCTTGCAAGGTCTCTCACCTCCTCCCAAATTAATTTGCATGAACCTGGCACCTGTGGGTTTACCCCGTCGAACACAAAGAGATTACGCACCTTCCAAATATACCATACGATCACCGCAGGGAGAATTTGACCCACCCATTTTAGCACCGGCGATGAATACCCACGCAGCCACCAAGCCACGCAAATACCTCGTAACTCCTTCCCCGCTGACGAGAATCCCATAAACTTTTCAAAGAAATCCCAAATATTCCTAGCAAAATTGCCCTGTGCAAAAACATGTTGCAAAGTCTCGGTTTGCTTAGTCGAACAGCAAAAGCACCAAGACGGACCGTGTACGTGGAACGGAAGCAGCACGTCCGCTACCGGCAACCTCCCCAAGCATGCTTTCCACAAAGTAAATGATAGCTTTGCAGGCAAACCCGTTATCCAAACCTATCCAAAAAACCACGACGAGGCCTAAGTCCTGAGGAGCTTACCTATTGACCTGACCATAAAGTCTCCCGACGGTGACTCCTTCCAATACATCAAATCTTCAGAAGAACTCTTAATGATTACATCCAAAGCCATTACCCTACTAACCACCTCCCTTGGCAAGACCCGCAACAGCTTTGAGGCATTCCACCTATTGTGCTCCCAATAGTCCAAAAATTGAGCCTCAGAATCCGAAACAGGATATGACCAGGCTAACGGACCTGCCCCCGTCCAATTATCCCACCAAAAGGAACATTCACCCGCCCAACATGCCACCCGTTATTGAGCTCCACAAGGTGTCTGACTCGTAACATTTGTTTCCACATTAGTGAATCTGACGCCCGACCATCCACCTAGTTGGGGTGCACTGACTGGCAATATAGAGCTCTCATAAAAGAGGCCCATAATGATGTTCTTTGGCGGAACCGCCACCATAATTTGCATTCAAAAGCCGTCCTAGCCAACTCCTAGGAGCGAATCCCCAAACCACCAGCTTCCATCGGCTGGCACACCTTAGACCACGCCACCCAGTGAAGTCAAGGGCCGTATTCAGAAGAGCCCCACAAAAATTGAGCAAAAGATCGGTTGAGCTGATTGACGACCCTCCCTGGCAGCCGTAATACCTTAAGGAGATGCACCGACATTGATGAAAGGACTGATTTAAGAAGAACTAGCCTACCCCCATATGACAACCACTTAGAGCTCCATGACTGTATACGATTTTGATTCGTTGAGCATAATCCCTAGAAAAAATCCACCCGCATACATCCCTCAAATAATGGGCATCCAAGGTACTTTATGGGGAACTCCTTATACGCGAATCCCATCAGTCTATGCACCTTATCTCGAAACTGCTGAGAAGCCCCACTTGATGTAACATAGCAGCTTTTCTCCACATTTATTAATTGCCTCGAGCACCCCTGATATTCCAGCAACACCCTCATCACACAATTTATGAAAGCCGCATCACCCCGTGAAAAAATAACCATGTCATCTGCAAAAGCCAAATGCGTAATGTTAATGGCTCCCTTAGGCAACCCAAATGGAGTAAATTCCCATTCCCGCAGCAACTAGTTTAACCCCCTTGCTAAAACCTCTGCCGAGATAATGAATAATGCTGGGGAGAGCGGATCACCCCGCCTCAGCCTTTTCATTGACTGAAAGAATCCAGAAGGACTTCCATTCACCAAAATAGAAAAAAAGTAGAACGAAATGAGACGCCACACCATATCGATAAACCGTTCCCCAAACCTAAAAGCATGCAAGACTTGAATGAGAAGCCACCAAGAGACCCTGTCGTATGCTTTTGACATGTCTAACTTCAGCATCGGATTCCTACCCCGCACCTTCCTATTCATATTTCGTACCAGTTCCTGTGCCGAAAGCACATTATCAGCAATAGACCTACCCCGCACAAAGGCGCTCTGCTGCGGTGAGATAATCTTGCCAAGGATCCCTTCCAAGCGATTCGCTAGAATCTTGGACATAATTTTGTTCAAGAAATTACATAGGCTAATTGGCATAAACATCGAGAAAGATGCAGGTGACGGTGATTTTGGGATCAACGCCACCAGAGTTGAAGTCACTCCCTGTGGCAAAGATGCCCCGGCAAAAAAATCCTGAACCGCCTCCACAATGTTGGAACCAACGATCTCCCAAGCTACCGTGAAGAAGCGTCCTGTGAATCCATCCGGGCCTGGTGCTGCATCACCATCCATCTGGAACACCACCTGTTGCACCTCTGCTTCCTCAGGAACAGCCTGTAGGTGAAAATTATCTTCTGCCATCAGAACCTTCGGGATGAGACTCAAAAGAGGTGAATCGGGCTCCCCTCCGCTGAAGCAAAAAGTGATTGGAAGTGTGAAACAGCTTCCTGTTTTATGACATAGGGATCCTCCAGCCAATTCCCCTGCCGGTTCTTAATCCTGTGAATATACATGCGTGCCCTTGATTGTTTCACATAGGCATGGAAAAAACGGGAGTTTGCTTCTCCATGCTCAAGCCATTTGATCCTTGCCTTTTGCCTCCAAAACTCCTCCTCATGACTTAACAACACCTTCACCCATGCTTGGGATGCATGTAGCTCCGTAACATTGCTCTCTGATGGGTCATCTTCCACAATCCTTTCTTGGTTTACCAGATCACTTTCAGCTTGGCGCACCATATCTAGTATATGACCAAAAACTGTCACGTTCCAACCTTGCAAGGCAGCCTTTGTCGCCTTCAACTTCAGCAGTACCTTTCTCCACAGCCGCCCCTCACATGGAGAGGCCCAAGCAGCCCGTACCACCTCCAAAAACTGGGGGTGTGAACACCAGGTGTTCAGGAAATGGAAGGATCGAGGACCACTACCCACCGCCGGTTTACACGAAAGCTATAAAGGAGAATGGTCCGAATTCGCCCTTCCTAGATGGCGAACTGAAACTGAAAATGGAAGTCTATCCCATTCAACATTGATCAGAATACGATCCAGTTTTTTCCAAACTCTCGCCGGCTCAAACCTATTGTTACACCATGTAAATGCTGGCCCTGAAAACCCTACATCCACTAGATTGGCCTTCTGGATACAAGCTGCAAAATCTGTCGACTCAGAAATCCTATACGAACGTCCCCCCTTTTTCTCCAATGCCGACAGGATCACATTAAAATCTCCCATTACAACCACAGGAACACCATCCCCACATAACTGTACTATCGCTGGCCAAAGGGCCTGCCTCCAATTCACGTTACACAAGAAGCATGAACAACAATAGCAATAAAAGACTCCCTCACCCACACATGAGATAAACGTAAAGCAAGATATTGATCATTCTGTTCAATAATCTGAACAGAGAAATCTGCAGAATAAAACACCCATAGAGACTCGACCTCATTTGCAATCGCCCTTGGGAAATTTAGCCGATGACGCACCCCATCCAGTTGTGAGACATCCACCATCGGCTCACAAATGGCAATGAACGACAATGCATGTATCTTAGAAAGCTTTCTAAGACAAAAAAGGCTATTGGATATTCCCCTAACATTCCAAAAAAGGCTATTCATTATCTATCATAGACAAAATAGAAAACGAAGAGGACCTACCTCCTTTCCCAGTCGCCTGGCCCTCCCCACTGGGATCATCCCGACCCCGTAGACCACCTAACCGATTCTTCAGCACTTCCATAGCAGTTCGGGGAATCGTATTTCGACGCGGTGACAAGTTGAGGGCATTCACCCAAACTTCTTGTTGCTGAACCATCTCGGCATCATCATCATTCCTCTCCTCGTCTTCAGAAGATTCAATGGGCTCATTCACCACACGTTCAGCCATGTCCTCGATAATCCCTATTGCTGCCTGCTCAATCGCTGCCTACGCCGATCTAGCTAGCCACTCGAGCTGATTTGTCCTACCATCCTCCCTCGACGTCTCCGCGCCCTCGCATACCCCTGATTCAGTCACTCCCTCCGTTTCCACAGCATTTATCGCCACCACCCTAGCCTATTTCTGGTCGAACCTTTCCCCCACATTAGACTTTTCCTCTGGTGCCTAAGGCGAGATTACCTGTTGCACCTTCAGCTTGCCTGTTGCACCTTCGGATTTCTAATTCCGAGAGCGGCCACGACCCCGCTCCATATTCCTTCGAAGCTTCGGATTTTTCACATGGCACTGCTCCTCCTCGTACCCTTGCCGGTAACAATGTTTACAATACAAAGGCATATTTTCTAGAATTATGGGCTGCCAAATCCCTCCTTGGTCACCCAATCCAATCCAAACCCGCAATGGGAGCGACTGCAATAGATCAATCTCCACACAGATACGTGCCACACTTGGCCTCGTCAAATTAGCAGTAGCTGAATCAATGAAGAGCGGCGTTCCCAAAATTGACGTGATCTTGAACAAGCATTGCTTATGAAAGAGATGTACGGGTAGTTTAGGCAATTGAAACCAAACTGGAGCATGAGACGATTCTTTATCAACGTGGAATGAGGAAGACCATTTGAAAACCCTCATTGGCATCCCATGCCCATACCAGATGCTTCTTGACCATATGCGGTGAAAATCCGACTCATTGCCTAAACGGATAAGGATATGTCGATAATCCAGGAGGCCAATGTGCGCTATTTCCTTAAGATCAAGCGATCGAAAAAATTTCCTGATGTCATCCATTGCCGGCCTGCATTTGGAAAATTTTCCCACAATGGCAAACTGGTATGGTGCAGCAACCGCAACCAATTCCTCCTTGTTAAAATTGACGGCTGGTTCACCACGGTGAGTCGAAAAAGTCACCCTCACTTCAGCTAAAGAGATGGAAGGATTCTTGAAAAGTTCCAAGAAGGCTTTCTTCTGGAATGCTGGAGACGATGAAGTAGAAGGCTGCCCCCCAGCCGATGGCAATGGGAGAAGTTTAAGGTTGAATCAGCGAATGAATTTCAAATAAAAGCTAATGGTAGCCAATGGAGAAAGAGAAGGTTATGTGTGCCTAAAGATTAAGAAAAAAGAAGCAAGAAGAAGTTTTAAATGAGGCTCGTAATACAAAATTTTTCATACACCCAGGTGGAACCAAAATGTATTGAGATTTGAAACAAATATACTAGCAGAAATGGAATTACCGGTGGAAGGAGATATAGGCAACAATGAAGATCTTGAGGCAATGCAAAAGGAGAATAAGGATTTTGGGGACATAATAGATGCTCAATGACCATGATTAGTCTTTGTCAAGAATAAGTTTTGATAGAAATCTTAATAAGATAGAAGTTATTGCATTACTAGTAGCAGCATTTTTACTTTATGACTAGTCAATGTATATTTAGGATTTACTTATGTGACTTGGTTCTTACATATGTTGTCGATGGAAGCCGATCTTGGTTACTTGGTCCACACCACCAGATGGGTGGGTCAAACTAAACTCAGACTGGTCGTCTTGTGGTAATCCAGTCTTAAGCGGAGGGGGAGGGTTGGTTCGGGATTTCGGTGGAAATGTGGTGGTTGCATATGCAGAATGTTTTGGAATTCTCACCTCGCTTCAGGGGGAGGCTTGTGTGCTTTGTTTGGGGTTGGAGATTTGTTATTTGAAAGGTATCACTAGGATTGTGGTGGAGGTTGACTCGAAGGTGTTGTGGCTCATTCTTTCTACTTCCAGTAATGGTCTGCCATCGGTAAGGCCAGCTGTTCGTAGGATTCGACAGCTTCATTCGTTGGGTCTCTCTTTACTCACTATTTCCGGGAAGCTAATATGGAAGCGAATTCCTTGACTTCATTTCCTGATACGACCTCTTCTTTTGTTATGTTTGAGTCGATTTCAATGCTTCCTAAGCTCTCTAGGAGTCATGTATTACTAGATCAGTTAGGAATTGCTAATTTTAGGTTTGAACGAGAGTAAGGCCCAGCCCCCCTCTGAGTTGTCTTCTTTTAATCTTAATAAAATGGGACAATAGCCCGCTTGCCAGATATGATTGGCAGTTTTATTAAAAAAAATGAATTGATATGATTTTAAACTTAGTTGTTTTAATTCTCAAATGAGTTAAAGCTAAATTTTTTTGAATAAGCACCTTGAACAAATGACTGCTCTATATTTAATAATAAAAATTATTTATTACAACGATAATTGTTATTTTTCTTTAAATTTACCCAATGCATGGCTAAATATGTTATAAATGGTTTGATAAAAAAATCATTATATTTTAATGTGAGAAGCTAGTATATATATATAACCAACAATGGTAATAAATAATAAAATAAAAAATATATATAACGATATTTTTTGAGTATTTGAAATATTTTTACACCAATAACAATAAAAATTTTACTGTTAGTGTCAATTTGGAAAAAAATTTTATAAATTACTGAAGTTTAACATAAATCATACATTCAATTTTATAACCGGAAGTTTCAAGGATGAAAATTAATTTAACGGGGGTTCAATGTAATATCTGTGACAGCCCACCTTTCCCTAGGGCGTACCCTAAGGATTAGTGAACTCCCTGCCCAACTCTCGTCAGGACTCGAATACCCAAATTCATCAAAACATTTATCTTAACATATACTTAAGCTAAAATAACTCCAAAATTACACGAACATAAAGTTTACAACGTTTAAATCCCAAAACTTACAACCGACTTCAAACTTACAAAACGGAGCCAAAATACAAATACATCGATTCTTAACAAAAGATAAACACTTGACTTTAGCCACAATCAAACTCTCCGACCTCTTACAAATCCCTGTTAAGGAAAAATAAAAGGGAAAAGAGGTAAGCAGAAGCTTAATGAGGTCCCCAAAATAAAATATGCAACCACATTAACAATTAGGCAAAACAGATAGTCAATCATATATTTAAGGTAAATTAAAACATAGCACTCAAGTAAAGGATACAGGTGGCTTCCAAAAGCCAAATCCACAAAGCTTGATCAAACACGAGCCGTTGACTCTCCGTCAACGTTTGAGGTCAAGAACCAGTTCCGTAGACACCACTTACACCACAACCGTCCACCAATCACCCCCTACCGGGCCCGAACACCTCAACTAATCAAATTTGGGTAATACTCGAGTATACCATGTTCCAAGGAACCAAATCAAATAACCTATGGTTCACCGATCTTCTCGACCAAGCCCATGCCGGCTCGATACGAACGGTTCACCAACAGGGTTTTGGGGTTTCCGGAGCCCCAAACGAATCAAATTAGTCGACGGGATATCACCCGAACGACTTTTCACATCGAAGTACACAAAGTCAAATCATTGTCAAAGAAAGTCAAATTCCAAGAAAAGTCAAACGGAAGAGTCCGAGTGCGATAAAGTACGCCCTCGACTCACCCTCAGTAGTGCAATCATATTTGATATGTAAGCCAATTCAATAATCACATCTCAAGTAATTCACATAGCCCGTGAAGTTCAAGCAAACAAGTCATTCACGTAGTTTTGAGAAAACTCATAGATTCACGAAACAAGCAAGGAAACACTCACCAAGCAAGTCAAGCAACTCAAACGCTCACGCCTTGATCACCCTCATTACCTCCTTCAAATCCTATGTACATTCAACGTATACCATCATCAACTCAAGCAAAGCAAAATAAATGCAACCTAATCAAGTGCAAAAATAAACACTACTAACTAATGCATCTCACTAGGAAATTCTAGGTGATTCAAGTCGAAATGATGAAACATTGGAGGTTTAGTGGATTCACAAGTCAAGTAGATATTTAGAATGAAATAAACGCTCAAAGATTCAAGAAACTTCAAGGTTCAACCAAGAGCAAGTTTATGACAAAACTGGAATTCGGGTGTATCAGTGGCCACTGCGCAGTCTTGGGAAATTGGACATATCTTGGTGTAGAAAAATCGAAATTGAGTGCCGTCAGTGGCGTTAGAAACTAGACTCATAGGGCTTTCCCACGGTATATGGCTCAGCCCCTAGTTCGTTTCCTATCAATACCAGAAAACCTGGGAAGTTGGCTGTTTTTTCATTTCTGACGAGGTGCAGGACAGAATTTCTGTTTACAAGTTGATGCATTCCAAGAGGTTTTCACCCATCAAACTAGAATGATTCCACTCCAATTTGATATACAAATGTCCCAACAAGGTTTCTCAACAAGAATTAGTGAAGATTGCACAAGAAGAAATCACAAAGCAAGAAGAAAAGAACCACAACTTCTTCCATTTTTCTTTAAAGTTCAAAGCAACTCCTATAACTTCTCTAGCATGCATATGAAAGATAATCAAGCACCTTTCTCAAAGAAATAATCATCTTAGCCTAGTATTTAGTACTAGTCCAAATATCAAACACATAATAGGCATGAAATCAAACCAACTCCTATGTTGCAACCCCAAGAATCCAAGCCCAAAAACCTAGCTTCCAAGCACCACCCTACTACAAACATCACCAACAACCTTCATTAGACCATTTTCTAGGATCATAGAGCTAGGGTTTGGATAGGAAAATACCTTTTCAAGCCCAAGAAGAAACTCTTCAATCCACCAAAATCCTTCCCTATCAAGCTTGAGGATTGATGGTTTAGGGTGCTACCAACTTCCTCTCTTGATTCCCTATTAAGTCAAGCAAGATTTTTTTTGGATGAATTCCTCTCTTGTTTTTCTTCCTTAGGTTCGGCCACTCCACCCCAAAAATGAAGACAATGTTTTGTTTTTAAAAGATAAGTTTGGAGGGAAAGAAGTTATCAAGTCAAGATTTGAATCTTAGGGTGACAAGTGGCAACTTCTTGGCCATTAGCTAACAAAATCTCACTTAATTGCTTTCTAACTCCTCTAATTTGATTTGGTCTCCAATTAACACCAACATACCCTATTTTCTTAGCAATTAAGCCATGCAAGAAATGCTCACTAATTCTAAAATGGAATTTTTGAAAATTCATTTAATCAACCAATGAAGAATGCACTTAGTGAAAACATACCACAAATGCACTAAAGAAATTTATATGCACTTGAATAAATTAAAGGGTAATGTATGCATGAATTTTATTATTATATTTTTTTTTTCTTTGTTAGGGCTCTCTCCCCCTTAAAAGAATTTCATCCTCGAAATTCTCTACGAAATTCTCACCTGGAGTCAAGAATAACTCAGGATATTTCTTATGCATTTCTTCCTCCATTTCCCAAGTGGCTTCCTCAATCCCATGATTTCTCCACAAGACCTTGACTAGAGGAATCCTTTTATTTCTTAGCTCCTTTATTTTTCGGTCCAAGAGTCGCATAGGCTTTTCCTCGTAGGTCAGAGATTCGTCAATGTCAATTTCTTCTGGCTTCAAGACGTGACTGGGATCTGGATGATATTTCTTTAATAGAGAAACATGAAATACATCATGGATTACGGATAGGCTTCTCGGCAATCTCAATCGATAGGCTACGGCTCCTATTGAAGAATTTCAAATGGCCTACATACCTCGGTTGGAGTTTCTTTTTCTTCCACGGTGAGACTTGAGTGGAGTAATCTTAAGAAACACCTTATCTCAATTTCAAATTCCAAATCCTTTAGTCGGTTATCTGCATAGCTCTTTTGTCGGCTACGGGCTGTTTGAAGCCGTTGTGAATCATCTTAACTTTTCATAAGCATCCTCAATCCAGTGCGTGGTTGGATCTAGTGTTTTCCTTTCCCCCACTTCATCCCAAAAGATTGGTGATCGACATTTCCTACCATAGAGGGCTTCATACGGTGCCATTTGAATAGATGAGTGATAACTATTATTATAAGCAAATTCCACTAGTGCCATATATTGACCCCAACTCCCTCCAAAATCCATAATACATGTCCTTAACATATCCTCTAGGGTTTGAATGGTCCTCTCCGATTGACCATCTGCTTGAGGATGGTAAGTCGTACTGAAGTTCAACTTAGTCCCTAGAGTTTCTTGTAAATTTTACCAAAATCGAGACACAAATCGAGGATCTCTGTTCGAAACTATGCTCACTGGAACCCCATGCAGTCTTACTATCTCATCCATGTACAACTGAGCCAACTTTTCCAAAGAAAATTTCATATTAATAGGCAAGAAATGAGCTGACTTGGTTAGTCTATCCACTATTACCCAGATAGCATCATGGCCTCTTTGAGTTCGTGGCAATCCTGACACAAAATCCATTGTGATATTTTCCCATTTCCATTCAGGGATTTCAAGAGGTTGTAACAAACCCGAAGGTTTTTGATGTTCAACTTTCACTTGCTGGCAAACCAAACAGGGCTGGACAAATTGAGCAATCTCCCTTTTCATATTATCCCACCAGTATAATCCCTTAAGATCTTGATACATCTTATTGCTTCCAGGGTGTATTGTATATTTGGAACGGTGAGTTTCTTCTAAAATATCCCTTTTTAATTCTTCATTTTTCGGTACCACTATGCAGTCTCGAAATTTCAAAATTCCCTCAGAACTTACATTGAATTCTGATAATTCCCCTTTCTGTGCCTTCTCAACCCATCTCTGTACCATTACATCATGTTTCTGAGCTTCTTTGATACGATCCAATAAGGATGACTTCACTGCGATATTCCCAAAGAGTACTTTCTGTCGATCAAGTATGGGATTCCACTCACTTACTTGTTCTAATAGTTTCCACTGCTTAGTCATCAATCCAACCATCTGAGCCTTTCGGCTTAAGGCATCTGCTACTACGTTAGCTTTTCCGGGATGATAATTAATAGAACAGTCATAATCTTCCAGAAATTCCATCCATCGACGTTGCCTTAAATTCAGCTCTTTCTGAGAGAACAAGTGCTTCAAACTTTTGTGATATGTATAAACCTCAAAAATAACCCCATATAGGTAATGTCTCCACTTCTTTAGAGCAAAAACAACTGCTGCCAATTCTAAATCGTGGGTCGGGTAGTTTTGTTCATGCGGCTTTAGTTTCCGAGATGCAAATGCAATCACCTTCCCATTCTTCATTAAAACACACCCCAATCCTTCTCGAGAGGCATCAGTATATACAGTGAAACTGTCTTTCCGTTCGGTAAGGCCAAAACCGGTGACTCGGTTAGTCGTTTCTTCAGTTCTTGGAAACTAGTTTCACATTTAGAATCCCAAACAAATTTACCATGTTTTCTGGTCAAGTTAGTCAAAGGTCCTGCTATTCGTGAGAAATCCTTAATGAATCACCGATAATATCCTGCCAACCCCAAGAAACTACGAACCTCAGTGGGGTTTTCTGGTTGTTTCCACCCAAGTACAGCTTCTACTTTAGTTGGATCTACAGTAATGCCCTCTTTTGAAATTACATGCCCTAGAAAGGATATTTGCTCCAACCAAAACTCACACTTGCTAAATTTGGCATATAATTTGTGGTCCCTTAGGGTTTGCAAAACGATCTTTAAATGTTGTTCATGCTCCTTCCGGGACTTGGAATATACCAGAATGTCATCAATGAACACCACCACAAATTGGTCCAGATATGGTTTGAACACCCGATGCATCAAATCCATGAATGCCGCAGGGGCATTAGTCAAACCAAAAGGCATCACGGCAAATTCAAAGTGCCCATATCTAGAGTTAAATGCAGTCTTTGGCACATCTTCTTTCCTAATTTTTAGTTGGTAATACCTCTGTCTTAAATCCAATTTAGAAAACACCACAGCTCCTTGCAATTTGTCAAATAATTCATCGATATGGGGTAAAGGGTATTTATTTTTCACAGTGACATCATTTAAACCCCGATAATCTATACATAATCTTAAGCTACCATCCTTCTTTTTTACAAACAACACCGGCGCTCCCCAGGGAGACTTACTCTCGCGTATAAAACCACGTTCCAACAAATCTTGTAATTGTAACTTCAATTCTTTAAGTTCGGCGGGTGCCATTCGATATGGTGCTTTAGAAATGGGGCTTGTTCCAGGTAAAAGATCAATTTTAAATTCCACTTCCCTATCCGGCGGCAATGATACTAATTCGTCAGGGAAAACATCTGGAAATTCATTTACCACCAAAACATCTTCTAATTTCACTTTATCTCCAGGAGTATTAATTAGGAAAGTTAGGTAACTTGTGCTCCTTTGCTTAGCAATTTCCTAGCCCGAATTCCCGAAATAAGTGCAGATGAAGCCAATCTACCCTTCACATCTAATCGTAGAGTTGCTTCTCCCGGTATGCAAAACTCCACCACTTTAGTCTTACAATTTAATTGGGCAGAATATCGGGCTAACCAGTCCATCCCTATAATAACATCATATCCCTTAAGATCCAAACCAATCAAATCCACCACCAATTTTCGTTCTCCTACCCAAATCTCACAGTTTTTATACACCATATTCGCAATCAATCTTTGATCTCCAGTAGGTGTCCTAACTTCCAAGTCATATGGTAGTTTAACGGGTTTTACATCTATACCACACATGAAAGTAGGGTTTACAAAAAAATGAGTTGCACCGGGATCGATTAAAGTTTAGTAAGCGGTGAAAAGCAGGAATTGTACCTTCAACCACCTCGGTCGATTCAAGAGCTTGGTTTTGGTCCAAAGCATAAACCCTAGCGGGTACTCTCGGTCTATTTCCACTTGTGGCTGGTTGTTTAGGGTTGGTTTTGTCCAGGGATTGACCGTCATTTCCTTCACGGGCTATGACTGGGCAAGAAGTGATTTGATGCTCAGCACTACCACAACGAAGACACTTTCTTTCCTTCCGCCAACAGTTATCTGCGGTGTGGTTTGGTCTTCCACAATAGCTTCTGAGTTCTCCAAGAGTTGATCTTGAACCTCCGAGAGACATTTTGTTGTTGTCCTCTGCCACTTTGAGCTCCTCTAGATGGCGCTCCTCTTTGTGGTCTCGGAAATCGACCTCCAGTCGCCCCTCTTCCAAACTTAGGGGTTGGAACCGTTTGATCGACTCGTCCCATAGTACTACTAGATGCTCCTCGTTTCTTTGCATGAAAAGTCCTAACTTGAACCCTAGCACTTTGCTCAACCGTTGGGCTTTCTGAGCATCTCGAAAGTATTGACACGGGCTGCAGCAAATCCTTACGAATCTCTACATTTAGTCCTTGTAAAGCGCCTTATCCTTCTTTGCTCGGTTGTCACCGGTTGAGAGCAAACTTAGATAATTTAGTAAGCTGCGTCTCATATTCAGCCAGCTCAAAGTGCCCGAAGTTTTATAAAATCATCCTCTCTTCGCTCCTGAACTATAGGTGGAAGGAATTTCTGGTTAAACTCCCTAGTAAAGTTAAGCCAAGTACGTGGTGTTTGTTCTCTTTTCCAATTTGCCCGTACTACGTTCCACCACGAGCGAGCCGCTCCTTCCAGTTGAAAGACGGCAAAAGTAACTTGCCTTTCCTCAGTATAGTTCAAGGCAACAAAATGTCTACCATTCTCTCAAGCGGTTCTCACACCTGGGATCTGGTCCCAAGAATTTAGGAGGAAAAACTTTTGGAACCGTTCTAGGGCTCTATCCTCACCCCCCTCAGGATTTCCTGGTTGATGATTGGGTCCTAGACCTTGTTGGTCCGCTAACCGTTCTAAGATATCAATCATACGGTTAATAGCTGTAGCAACTTGGTCTCCCTCATTACCCATCTGTCCCTCATTTTGATTAATAAGACCTTTGTTCCCCTCATGTACTCACGGGGCCGTCCGTCCTACGTCCACGACCTCGACCACGTCGTCTCGCCTCCATTTGTTTTCTTACAGATCTAAGGTTGAAATTATACAAGAATGAAGATGCATGCTTGGATGATTGCACACTCAATATAGCATATGATATATAAACAAAATAGAAAACTAGATACATTCAAACACACTCAAACATACTTAGGTTACAAAACAAAAGCAAGTTCCAAAGGTTTCATGCACAAAAGATACCTATGCAAGGATACACATTCCAACTTTGACAAAACACATAGAACAAGCTCCCAACAAAAGTAGAACACCCAGGCTAAACACAGAAGTCTTACAAAAGTCAAACATCTCTTTCCTGACTAGCCTATCTCACTAGCTAGTTCCCAGAAGCTAGACCCTTCATCCTCAAAGGCTATGCCACCAGTCTCCAAATCAGCTAGATTCACATCCACCACATCCCTAAGTAGGGCACTCATCAGAATGCCAGTCCGATCTCCCGTCCCTCGGTCTCAGTATGGCCTTACGTTAGCTTTTGCACTGGCGCATAGCATCAGTCCTCTTGTTCATCTATGATATCCGCCTCAAGTTCAGCTATCCTAGCTGCGCATGTGCATAATGTTCCTTAAACTTCGGCTCCTCAAGACCCTCCGGTTGCTTCGAATTAATTCCCTTCTTTCACGAAGCACCGCCAAGACCACCTCATTGGGGTACGAGTAAGTCCTCCAACAACTGCATGGCGGCCTATCCCTACGGGCTGGACTCCACAGACTATAAGCTCCTCCAGGCCCCGATGAATACCGGACCACAGGAAGGCGTCTCCGAGGCCGCTCATTTCCACCATTTCCTTCCATGTCCTACAATAAAACAAATCAAAACTTAGACTAACTTATCAAAGTTTAAAACTTAATTAAAACTCATTCACACTTAAATCACTACAACTACCAACTTCCTAATCTGCCCAGACTAGTTCAATCCTAGGCTCATTACCAGCTGTGACAGCCACCTTTCCCTAAGGCGTACCCTAAGGATTAGTGAGCTCGCCCAACTCGTCAGGACTCGAATACCCAAATTCATCAAAACATTTATCTTAACATATACTTAAGCTAAAATAACTCCAAAATTACACAAACATAAAGTTTACAACGTTTAAATCCCAAAACTTACAACCGACTTCAAACTTACAAAACCGAGTCAAAATACAAATACCATCGGTTCTTAACAAAAGATAAACACTTGACTTTAGCCACAATCAAACTCTCCGACCTCTTACAAATCCCTGTTAAGGAAAAATAAAAGGGAAAAGAGGTAGCGAAGCTTAATAGGGTCCCAAAATAAAATATGCAACCACATTAACAATTAGGCAAAACAGATAGTCAATCATATATTTAAGGTAAATTAAAACATAGCACTCAAGTAAAGGATACAGGTGGCTTCCAAAAGCCAAATCCACAAAGCTTGATCAAACACGAGCCGTTGACTCTCCGTCAACGTTTGAGGTCAAGAACCAGTTCCGTAGACACCACTTACACCACAACCGTCCACCAATCACCCCCTACCGGGCCCGAACACCTCAACTAATCAAATTTGGGTAATACTTACCATGTTCCAAGGAACCAAATCAAATAACCTATGGTTCACCGATCTTCTCGACCAAGCCCATGCCGGCTCGATACGAACGGTTCACCAACAGGGTTTTGGGGTTTCCGGAGCCCCAAACGAATCAAATTAGTCGACGGGATATCACCCGAACGACTTTTCACATCGAAGTACACAAAGTCAAATCATTGTCAAAGAAAGTCAAATTCCAAGAAAAGTCAAACGGAAGAGTCCGAGTGCGATAAAGTACGCCCTCGACTCACCCTCAGTAGTGCAATCATATTTGATATGTAAGCCAATTCAATAATCACATCTCAAGTAATTCACATAGCCACGTAGTTCAAGCAAACAAGTCATTCACGTAGTTTTGAGAAAACTCATAGATTCACGAAACAAGCAAGGAAACACTCACCAAGCAAGTCAAGCAACTCAAACGCTCACGCCTTGATCACCCTCATTACCTCCTTCAAATCCTATGTACATTCAACGTATACCATCATCAACTCAAGCAAAGCAAAATAAATGCAACCTAATCAAGTGCAAAAATAAACACTACTAACTAATGCATCTCACTAGGAAATTCTAGGGCGATTCAAGTCACGAAATGATGAAACATTGGAGGTTTAGTGGATTCACAAGTCAAGTAGATATTTAGAATGAAATAAACGCTCAAAGATTCAAGAAACTTCAAGGTTCAACCAAGAGCAAGTTTATGACAAAACTGGAATTCGGGTGTATCAGTGGCCACTGCGCAGTCTTGGGAAATTGGACATATCTTGGTGTAGAAAAATCGAAATTGAGTGCCGTCAGTGGCGTTAGAAACTAGACTCATAGGGCTTTCCCACGGTATATGGCTCAGCCCCTAGTTCGTTTCCTATCAATACCAGAAAACCTGGGAAGTTGGCTGTTTTTTCATTTCTGACGAGGTGCAGGACAGAATTTCTGTTTACAAGTTGATGCATTCCAAGAGGTTTTCACCCATCAAACTAGAATGATTCCACTCCAATTTGATACACAAATGTCCCAACAAGGTTTCTCAACAAGAATTAGTGAAGATTGCACAAGAAGAAATCACAAAGCAAGAAGAAAAGAACCACAACTTCTTCCATTTTTCTTTAAAGTTCAAAGCAACTCCTATAACTTCTCTAGCATGCATATGAAAGATAATCAAGCACCTTTCTCAAAGAAATAATCATCTTAGCCTAGTATTTAGTACTAGTCCAAATATCAAACACATAATAGGCATGAAATCAAACCAACTCCTATGTTGCAACCCCAAGAATCCAAGCCCAAAAACCTAGCTTCCAAGCACCACCCTACTACAAACATCCCCAACAACCTTCATTAGACCATTTTCTAGGATCATAGAGCTAGGGTTTGGATAGGAAAATACCTTTTCAAGCCCAAGAAGAAACTCTTCAAGCCACCAAAATCCTTCCCTATCAAGCTTGAGGATTGATGGTTTAGGGTGCTACCAACTTCCTCTCTTGATTCCCTATTAGGTCAAGCAAGATTTTTTTTGGATGAATTCCTCTCTTGTTTTTCTTCCTTAGGTTCGGCCACTCCACCCCAAAAATGAAGACAATGTTTTGTTTTTAAAAGATAAGTTTGGAGGGAAAGAAGTCATCAAGTCAAGGTTTGAATCTTAGGGTGACAAGTGGCAACTTCTTGGCCATTAGCTAACAAAATCTCACTTAATTGCTTTCTAACTTCTCTAATTTGATTTGGTCTCCAATTAACACCAACATACCCTATTTTCTTAGCAATTAAGCCATGCAAGAAATGCTCACTAATTCTAAAATGGAATTTTTGAAAATTCATTTAATCAACCAATGAAGAATGCACTTAGTGAAAACATACCACAAATGCACTAAAGAAATTTATATGCACTTGAATAAATTAAAGGGTAATGTATGCATGAATTTTATTATTATATTTTTTTTTCTTTTTTAGGGCTCTCACAATATCCCTAATTTTTTCAGTTACTATTTTAAAAGATAATTAATTAACAAAATGAAATCCTAAATTACTCCTTACCATTATAATTAGTTTAATGAATCTAGACACAATACTCGGTAAGTCATTTTTATTTCCTTTAATTTTCATGGTAAGATTTTAATTTCATTTAATGGCATTAATATTGATTTACTAATCAACTACCAATCAAATCTCATAATTATCAATTAGGATTTTTTCTATGGTAAGATTTAACTACATTTAGTGTCATTAATGGTTGATTATCAATCAAGTGCCAATCAAGCCCAAATTACGTGACATCACTAACTAGAAATTAGGATGCTGCCATTTTTATGAAACCTTGCCTTTTATTGATACAATACAACTAGGTATGGGATATATATACACCCAGGGCTAAACTATAGCGTATTTCTTTTCTTTCTCTAACAATTGCCAAAACATAAAGGTGAGAACTAAGAGTGTGAGTGAGAAAGCACCGGCATCAAGAGCTTGACAAGAAAAGGAAGAGAAGGCCAGGCTACAACTTAAGTTTGTCAACAAGTAAGAATCTGACCTTGCCATCTTAATTGTCGTAGATTAGATAAACATTTGGCATATTTTGTTGGTCAATCTAGTAGTATTAGAAAATGATAACATCAGGCAGAACATATGAATCAATGGAATGAGTTTTCTGAATTACTTCATCTCTTCATGTTATTGAATCATTCTCATTTCTTTTAACAAGCTATTAATTATATTAGCCATCCCCAAAGATTGTTTCGGTCATCAAATTTTAGTTAACTCTAACAACTTAGAAGGTATAACAAATCTAACTAAGTAGTTTAGGGGATCGAAAACTATGTACATGTTTATATTGATCTGATTTGGCTATGTATAATCTAGAATTATGTATTGCTAAGAAATGAAATGAATCAGTATGGTGTTAAGGAATGAAACCAATTCTGGAATTGGTAGTTCAAATGTTGATCAGTAGATTAATTAATTGTATTGCATGTCATGTTGACTTATGATATAAATAATTTTATATTCATGTGTCTAGTAGTCTTTCTGATCTTAGTTCTAAAGATCTAAGAATATTTGATAAATCTAGCATAATTAGTATGAATGCATATTAGGGTACTAGGAATATTTAATCATTAATAATAGTCATTTCCTTGTTACAAATCAACAATAATCTCAACGTAGTTACAGTTTTACTTAGAATAATTACATCAAGTTTTAAACATGATCTCTCATCATTTAGTAAACTAAATTTACTACTATTTGGCCGTAGCTATAAAGCCATGTTATCATCATGAACCCTAAATAGTAACTTGATATTGGTAGACTCTTGGTTGATTATGTTAATGTAGAACTTTTATTTTAAGGAGTTTTAGGATTATGAAAATCTAGTTTTGAACCAAAGAAAAGAGAAAACTTAAGAACGGAATGCTACTCATTTAGGATAGTTAAACATCCTAGAGTCAAACACTCTCTAGGGGATGCATTAAGAGAACTATGTGATCAACGATCGATGACTGTAAAGTAATAGGTTATATGATATATATATATATATATATATATATATATATATATATATATATTTAGGTTTAGAAGACGAGAATCAAGAATCCTAGTAGGGCTTCATACCAAGCAAGTTAAGGTGAGTGGGATTTACCCATTTGTCTCTTCTAAATATGTTTTTATTGCAATGTTTGACAAATTATTATTTCTATATGAAAATGGACCCTGTATGATTATATTTGTTGCACCTAAGTGCTTCTTACTACAAAAGTTAAATGTATATGAGATGTTAATGTTTATACCATGCTACTTGACTTAATTGATTGAACATGAATGTTGATGTAACAGCTCTAATGGTCACATCATAATCAGTAGGAGCTATAGTCCTGCCAATGTCAATGTAAAGTAAAGTAAAGTGTAATGTAGGTCAAAGGGTACTCCGGAGGTCCCTTTGATTGCCCATTGTAGTGGGGTCAATCACTAGATTGAGTACTCAGTGCCGATAAAGGCGTGTAACTATTAAGAGCCGTCAAATGTTTGATGCAATTTGCATGCTTACATGAATATCTAAATGTGATTGTGTGACTATATATGTATATATATGTACCATACTCAGTCCAACAAGGGTGGTATGTTTTACTCACTGTGCAAGTTGACGCTTATCCCAATACCTAAATATTTTACGCAGAGGACGATCACGTATACGAGTTGGTTGAGACTGATGGTGACTGGAACTGATAGAGCTAGATTACTATTAGAATAAGCAAATAGGTTTGAATAAATACGATGTTTAGCATGTATGATTTAAAGGCCGAATGGTTTGTTATTTGTTTTCCATTTACTATGTTATTAGAAATAAGTTTCACACTAGATTACTTATTGCTTCCGCAAATGTGATGTAAGGGATAATGATGCCTTGTATCTTGGAGAGCTATGTTCTTTGGGGTACGGCGATTATTGCATTTTCGGGCAAAGTGCGGGTTTGAGGCTTGACACTTACCTATCAGATTCTTCTATCCAGTCTGATCTCTATGATGCTTGAATTGTTTGCATAATTTTACGTGTATTTTGGGTCAGAAACAACAAAGTCTTATCACAACTTATTTAATGTTTAAATAATTAGTAATAACATTGTAACGTGATAAAAAATGGAACTTGAAGGGAGCGATGGCAAAATAATTGTAGTTCAAGAGGGCACTTTGCAATCAGGTTCAATTCTTAGCTCTCAAATTCCTTTCTGTGTGTTCCCATAAAAAATATATTTAAACAAAGAAAAAAAAAGGTAAATTTCAATATATTGTTAATCAACAATAGGTCTAGAAAACACAAGTAATGGTCTTCTTCCCATGAGTTTTTCCTGTTGGAAAATGCAGCAGATAAAAAGTGTAAAACAACAAATTTAAAGTAAAAGGTTACTTTTCAAAATTATTACTACTAAGATCTTCAACCATAAAAGTAAAAGGTTACTTTGGCATCAGTCCACCTATTGGCTCCAGAAATCCCGGTTGAAGTATTTAAAGGAGGGTGATGCTAATACTCAGTTTTTTCATTCTTTGGTGAGATAGCGTCGGATACGATCTTTCATTCATGGGGTTAAGGACATAAATGGGTGTTGGGTGGAGGATGCAAATCAGGTGGAAGAACTGGCGGTTCAGTTTTTCTCCTCCTTGTTGTCGTCATCTTCTGGGTCAGTAGTTCAGGATGGTTGTTTGGATGTCATCCCCCCATTAGTGACATCTGAGGAAAACGAGGCTTTGTACAGATTGCCGACGGAAGAAGAAGTTCGTTTGGTGGTGTTTTCTATGTATGGTGACAGTTGTTCGGGGCCGGATGGATTCCCAGGGACGTTCTTCACGTCGTGTTGGGAGATTATTGGGCATGATCTCCATATGGTGGTGTTGGATTTTTTTGCAGGGGCTGAGCTTCCGTATGGTTTCACTGCAACCTTAATTGCACTAATCCCTAAAACTTCTAGGCCAGAGTCTTTTTCGGAATTCCGCCCTATTAGTTTATGTAACTTCATCAATAAGATCATCTTGAAACTTTTGGCTCTTCGTCTGGAGGTGTTATTGCCGAAATTGATTTCTCCCCAACAAAGTGGGTTCGTGAAGGGTAGGGTGATCTCTGACAACACATTACTTGCTCAGGAAATGATTGCTTCAATTGGGAAGAAGGTTCGTGGATCAAATGTAGCTTTAAAGCTTGACATGGCAAAGGCCTATGATCGAGTCTCATGGCCTTTCCTGATTCAAGTTATGCGCAGGTTTGGATATGGAGAGATTTGGCTTGACAGGATCTGGCATCTAGTTTCAAATTGTTGGTTCTCAGTCTTGGTAAATGGGAAACCTTGTGGCTTCTTTAAATCTGGTCGGGGTCTCCGGCAAGGAGACCCGCTGTCACCTTCCTTATTTATAATTGTAACCGAGGTGTTGTCTAGGAAGTTGAATGCATTGCTATTGAATCCACGATTTGTGCCTTATTTCTCTCACTCTTCGGTACGGGGTCTCACCCATTTGAGTTATGCTGATGATGTGTTGATTTTTTCCAATGCTGGTAAGTCTTCTTTGCTGTGTGTGATGCAGGTGTTGGAAGAATATCAGACTTTGTCAGGTCAGCTGGTGAATGCATCTAAAAGTTGCTTCTTAGTGAGTCCTAAGGTAGGCAAGCGTAGGAAGGTGATTATTTCTCAACTCACAGGCTTTGCTAATAGGATGTTCCCGATTACTTACCTTGGTTGTCCTTTATTTGTGGGGAGAAAGACGCGTGCACTGTTTGGAGCTTTACTAGATAGAGTGGCTGCAAAGATTAATTTTTGGCAATCTACATGGTTGTCATCTGGGGCTCGTCTGGTACTTATCAAGCATGTTTTATCCTCAATGCCGGTTCATTTGCTTGCTGTGTTGGCCCCTCCGAAAGGAGTGCTTTTAGATTTGGAGGCTCTTTTTGCTAGGTTTTTTTGGGCCTCATCAGAGAGACTTCACCGTAGGCATTGGGCTTCCTGGAATGCGCTGTGTTTTCCAGTAGAAGAAGGTGGAATGGGTTTTAGGCCCTTAAAGTCGATAGTAGATGCTTTCTTGTGCAAGTTGTGGTGGCGAGGAAAGGGAGTCCCTTTGGGCTCAATTTATGGGAGGCTTATTTTGTTGGTACACCGAATCAAATGATAGGCTCTAGAGAGGCTTCGTTGTCGTGCAAGCATTATGGCGTGCAAGACGGTTGCTGAGATGCATTTGTGGTGGGAGCCTTCCAATGGTCTCATCAAGTTCTGGTGGGACAACTGGAGTGGGTTAGGTCCGCTTGCTTGGAGTTTTTCGTCCTTGGCTTCTGAGGAGTTGCTAGTGGAATTTGTGTCAAATGGTAAGTTGGTTTTAGGGCCGGTACGCCTCAGGGCCTCCGAGGGAGTGTTGCGTAGAATTCCACAGCGAGAATTTGACATTGATGGAAGTCCGAATACCTTGTTCTGGAACTTGTCCCCATCTGGGGAATTTCGGTCAAGTCGGCGTTTCAGGTGGTTCGTAAGTCTAGGTATGTTTCCCGTATGTGTGCTTCCTTCTGGCATAAGATGATCCCTGCTAAGATCTCGATTTTTTTGTGGCGGTTGTTTTCTAGTAAGCTACCTTTAGATGATGTTTTGGCTCGTATCGGGGTGCATGGGCCTTCTAGATATAGCTGTTGTGGGAGTTCGCATGTGGAAACAGTGGATCATATTTTCTCATTAGGGGAGCAGGCTAAATCTACCTGGCAATTTTTCGAAGGGTCATTAGGCTTTTATGGGGCTGGGAAACCGGTTCGGGCAAGATGGTAGAGTTGGTGGATGGGTGAGAAGGGGGGGAGGTCTGGGAAGTGGATTTACAGAGTTCTCCTAGCTTTTATTTTGTGGCGGCTGTGGATTGTTCTCAACAAATACAGGTTTGAAGGAGTGTGTCTGAGTAGGGAGCAGGTTCGTTGGACAATTATACATGATATTAGAGATATTGCACGGCTTCATTTTAGGTTTTTTGGTGGGGGTAGTTTGGACTGGTGGGCTTTGTTATCGGATTTGGGAAAGCGGCGTCCGCAGATGCAGATTACACGGGTGATATGGGAATTTCCTCCCCAAGGTTGGATGAAGCTGAATACTGATGCAGCTGCAAATGGTTCTGTTGCGGGAGGGGGTGGAATTCTAAGGGATGGTCATGGACGGTCAAGGTTTGCGTTTGCTGAAAGTTTTGGGAATGTTGACTCCTTGGTTGTTGAAGCTAAGGCGATCTTCCGTGGTTTACAGATTTTTCGGTCTTTAGGTTTCATGCACGTACAGGTTGACTCTGATTCGGAGGTGATGGTCAGGGTGCTACAGGGCTCTTACAGAATTCCTTTTAAGGTTCGACCCTTGGTTAGATAAATCCATAGGCTTCACATTGCTTGTGCGTTCCAGCACTATTTCTGACAAGGAAATATGGTGGCGGATGCATTAGCAAATATGGGTTTGATTGATTCATTGCCGAAATTATTTCTTGCTGATTCTAAGCTTTCTTCGCATGTTCGCAGCCTTCTTAAGATGGATAGGTTACAGTTGTGTAACTTTAGGTTCCATGTAAAGAAATAGGTTCTCCCTTTATTTGTACTCGTTTTTTAGTAATAAAATTGGGGGGGGGGGGTTCTCCCCCACCCGTCACCTTTGCTGATGGTTTTGAAAAAAAAAAAGTTGTCTTTCAACACTTTATGATGAACATACAAAAGTATTTTTTTTAATGCAAAGTAAATTACTCAATGTTAGATAAATAAAATCAGTATGTATTTTCATCATTTGGATGGATAGATCAGTTGACGCCTGTTTTTTTAAGTATTTGTTAGTGTATGTGTCCTAAAGTCAATCAACTTCTAGGGTTTAATATACACTTTAACTATTTATGTAATAATAAATTATATCTTTATCATATTGATGCTTATATATTTATAAGTATGATAAAGCCCTTAGAATAAACCTAATTGATGAAATCATAAGAGTTATGATGGTGAGGTTCATTTGATTATAAATAAGATTTATTCTTAAATATCTCTAGTCATAGTATTAACAAGAAAGGGCATTATTAATACGGTTAGACTAGCATATACTATACCACTTCTATACAAGAAACAGTAGACCTCATCTACTATGGTATGTGACACACCCAAGTAAGTATATGGGTGTTTGATGGTATGATCAAATTTACTAAATTGATCTGCATAGAGACATCTTTTTGAGTGCCAAAGGATTAATATCTAATTAACGTTTATGTAAATGATCCTTAGACTTAAGGTTATCATGGTATCTTGAATATGGATAGTTATACTTTCTTTATTATATGATTGCTCCCGTAAAAGGAAATGCTCACATCATTAGCAAATGGGTGTATACTTGAAGTATGGAAAGATGGTGAATAACCTATAAGGATTTACCGCCTCTTATGGAAGAGGAGTTATCTCATGTCTAGCCACTTGTAGAAGCATGACTTGGAAATTTTAGCGTTAAGTGGGAGAGTTTTAAAAAGTGTTTCTAAGAACTTCTTCGTTGAAGTCATATTTTGGTACAAGAAAAAAGAGCATTAATTACACAATGGAATAGGCACAATTTATTCCAAGATTAATGTGAGACAAGTACGGTAAAAGGATATTAGTTACATAGGAAATGTTCACTGAAAAGTGAAGTCATCCACTTGACTTTTCTCATTACTTGGGTGGTCATGATGCATTGCTAGATGCCAATCTTGATCTATAAGTATGAGTTGATTGATTAGTGGAATCAACGATAAATTAAAAGGGGTTTTAATTTATCTAGTTCTTATTTATTAAGAATTTATAGCTCATACTTATTGCCAATGTATATGAGAATCTAATAGGTCACACACACATTAAGAACTTCCTTAGTTAAATTAAATGAATTTCAAGTGGGACTTGATAGATAAGTTATTATAACTTATAATTTAATTTGTGTGACAAATTAAACTTGAGGGACTTATAGTGAAAATAAGTTTTAGTCTTCCAAATACATGAGTTGTATTAGAATAAGGAAGTTAAATCTTATTGGAAACCGATTTTAGGTTTCCATAAGGATTTGACAACTTATTTGTTTATAAATACTCACTAAACTTTTGCTAGCAAGAAGAATCCTCACACAAATTGTCTTGCGAGATTTTCAAGAAAAATACCCAAAATTTGTCCAATAAAATAAGGGAAAAATTGCATCTCTTATTTCTCATTTGAGGATGAGTTTTTTATGGTAAAAAATTATGATTATCTCAATAGACTTGCGTGTGGTAGTCTTGGTAATAACTAGCACTAATCTAACTTAAGCTAATTCGACATTGGAGGTTCTAAGAACGTTCGTGTGGATCACCGTTAGAGGTCGAACACGTCTACGGCTATGTGGATCTCTTTGCCATCCTCTGCTTCAAATCTCCACCAAGTTCAAGGAGGTTTACATGGATTGAGGTAATCTTCTTGAACTAATTGTATGTTACATAGATTTAATGAAATGATGATCTATTGGAAGGAATCAAAATTTTAATTTTCCGCTGTTGTCATGCATGTCAAATTAGATTTAATTATATGCAGTTCAAGAGCTTTAAAAATTATAGCTTTGATGAAAAACTAAACCTTTTAAAAGAGTTTCAAAAAGTGAAGTTTTTCGTCAGATGAATTTTCTTGGAAAAGGTTGCTTTTCATCGCATGAAAATTCATGAAGAGGCTTGCAACGTTCAATCGAAAGCAATCTAGAATTGAAAAGGGTTTTTTTTTTTTTTTTTATGACCAGATTATGATTTATGAATGATGCTCTTGCATGCGGGATTGATTCGTGTGAATCAATCTAATAGTAAATCATGATATTGTGTACAAACATTAACAAACTATTAGTTCATGATTTGGAAACAACATAATAGACCATGATTAGTTCATTGGCCTGATATTGTGTACAAACCTTAACAAACTATTAAATTGATTGAACATGTCTTATGAAGAAACGTTTCATTGTTAGATGTGACGACCCCACCTCTCCCTAGGGCAGATCTTAAGGTATCAGCGGGTCGTCTGCCCAACTCTCGTCGGGACTCAAATACAAATTCAAAAGCCAAATCTTAAAAGTTACAACTCCAATCAAAAATATTAAGAATCGACCTCAATGAAAATTAACTATCCATTTAACAAACCCATCTCGAAGTACGATACTAAATTTAAACTTACAAGAACCAAGTTTCAACCTTACAACCCAAAAGAAAACTAGAGAGGCAACTATATTACACTTAATTTAGAAGACTTAGATAAAGTTTCTGCCTTCCTTAAAACCCTCATCCATAAGTTCGTCCCCCATTAAGGAAAACAAACTAAAGAGTGAGTTTTCGCTCAATGAGGCCCAAGAAAGCATGCAACCAACAAGGTATCATACAAGTTTCAAGAATTATAAATCAAAAAAAGATAAAATATACACGTTTCAAGAAAAGGGTAACATGATTAGATAAAAAGATACAGAGCTCTCAATGATGAAAGAGCTGAAAGCTGTCCAAGAAAGAATTCATCATTCAAAGGGGTCCAAGTGATTGAAATTCAAGAAGATGCATTTGAAGGATTGAAACCCTAGCTTTGGCTTAAAAATCACATTTGGATTTAGGGTCTCAATTCGACCATCTAGAGTTTTGTTTTGTTTAAGTTGTAATGGGCCGAATTACCTTGCTAAATAAGCTTGAGTAATTAAGTCCAATTGCCATAATTAGCTAGTTAAAATTCTGGTTAATTAGTTGGGCTTATGACCAAAGTACACTTGGGCTTAATGAGGTCAAAACCTAGTTCAATTAGGATTAGTCTTTCATTGATTCATAGTAGTAGTAGGATTAGTTTTTCCAAGGCTATATATACAGCCTATGATGGACGAATTTATTAAGACTTTTATCAATCAAATTTTCAGCTTATTCTTGTGAGAATAGCACGTCTCTTTCTAAGAGATTCTTCTTTGAATACTTGAGAGGTTTCGAGTGTTCATTCGACTTATCAATCAAGAATCACACTTGATTGTGGCGTCATCTACCAACAGCCTTGGTTCGCTAATTCATTGTTCTACGGGTTGAAATTAAATTCAAGGTTCGTAGTTCCAGTTAGAGGGTCAAGAGTTTTCCCGCAACTCCAACTTGATATCCGTCTAGGTCCGTTATCCAACTCACATCATCTGGTATCGAGCTAGTTGTGGTATCAAGTATATCCCTTTTAATTCTTGTTATTGTCGTTCCTTGTTTTGTGTCAAAAAAAAAAAAAAAAACGTTACTGTTCATCATACTGTAGCGTTACTGTTCATCCGAATTCAATCTCTAGTTTCTTGATTATTGATCTTGTCTTTCTTGTGTTCTTGAGTCTTGAATCAAAAACAAAAACAGAATTCTCCCTTCAGGTTCTTGCTTGTTGATTGTGTCATAGTTTCTTGTGTTGTCCGTTTTCATAGTTTTGATTCTTACGTAATTATTGTGTCAATTTCTTTGGGAAAAGCGTGGGCTGATCAAAACCAGAAAACCGTGACTTAACCTTGCTGAAATCATTGATTCTTGAACTTGTGTTGTGGCCTTCTTGAGTTCTTGAAGCAAACCCTAAAAGATCTTGAACAAGTTTCAACCAAATCTTGAACCGTGGACTGTTTTCTTGACGTTCTTGAAACTGATTTCATCTTGGAAATTCTGGAAATTTTCACCACTGATCTTTGAAGCTTAAGAGCAGAATTCAATTGGGCTGAAGTTAAAATAAAAAAAAAACAGAAAGCGAAAAGAAAGAAGAACAGCCAAAAGTTTTCTGAAAAGAAAAAAATTCTGCTTGCTAAATCAGCCGTTGTGGTCCAAGTTCTTGTGTTCAATTGTTATTCAAGCTGTGAAACACTTCTTGGTAGCTGATAAGACGTATTTGCTTGTATTGGGAAGCCTAAAATCTGATTTGGAAACACAAATACCAAACCAGAAATTGGTTACCAAAAGCGTGTAGCTTGCTGTCCAAGTCTGAAACAGATTTGCTGGTTGCCTAAGGAAGCCAAACCAAGTGGAAACCACCATAAACCCAGCAAACAACTTCCTAATCCTTATCCAACTATCACCCTGACTTCAAGCAAATCGAACAGCTTTAAGAAAACTTCCCACCGCCATAACAAAGCCTAAGACAGCTAGGAATTCAGCCAAGCACCACCTCAAACAAATCCAAACAGCATTGGGAAGCCTTCCACCGCTTTGGACAAAAGAACCAAACCCAAACCAGCTTTGATTAAAATTGTGGAACCTTTGACAAAGCAATCTTGTTTGATTTTTCAAAGCCACAATGATCTGAACTCCACCAGGAGGGCCTGAACTCGTATCCCATCGATGCCCAAGGATCTAGCGAAGAATCAAGTTAAGGTGCGGAAAAATCCTTAACCTCAAACCAAGGAATCAACCTATGAACTTAATCTCAACCCACGATTGTTGATTTTAGTGAACCAAGAATTTAGGTAGATGGCCACAATCAAGTCGATTCTTGATTGATAAGTCCAAGAACACTCAAGCTAATCTCTCAAGTATTCAAGAAAAGATCTCTTAGAAGAGAAGTTTACAAAACACACGGTTTGCTGGAAAATTCTTTGATAAAACTTGGTCCCCTAATTTCGAACCTAAAAAGGCCTATTTATAGCCTTACAATGAGACAAAAACTAAAACCCTACTTGAATTGGAAGAACGGCATAAACCTAACCCTAGTTGGACTCACCTAAAGTGACCAACTGAACTCTAATTAACTTAACCCTAACTTCGGCTAACACATGGTCAACATGACCAGTTTTATTTAAGTAAATAACATAACTAACAAATTCTTAAATTGAAGAAGACATTTGGCCTTAACTAGACTTAAACTAGCCGAATCAAGCCTTGATAATTAAAACACAAAATGACTTGAAGACTTGAAGCAGGCAGGCAGAAGACTTCAGCTTACAAGGCGTGCCCACGCCTTACAGGACTGCGCCAAACAGGAAGAATCAGAAGACTACAGCTGGTAAGACGTGCCCACGGCTAACTGGTGCAAGTCTTCTGGTCTAACACGCAAGACTCAAAATGCCTTGTTCTTCACTTTGTTCATTGGTCCCCAATGAATTTGGCAAAGAAATGGTTGAGCACACAGACCTTGACTCGACCTTGCCTGATGAACCTCTTGGACTCGCATCATTCCCCTCCTCTTGAGAGGATTCGACCTCGAATCAAAGGCATGTGGAGATGCTTCCTTGGCAATGCCTGGATCAAAAAGAAAGCAACCAAAAGAATGATTACTTGGATATCCCAACAGAAAAGTCGAAACCAAAAACAGCATATAAGATAAGAATGTGTGATTACTTGGAGACAACAAAGCATGCGTCAATGTAGAAGAATGCATACGGAATGTTTTAGGGACATCTAACACAAACGAACAGCAGTGGAAAGGCGCATATGATTCCAAAACAGTAATGGAAATATGCGTGAAACATGCAAAGAGATATGATTGTAAAGGCATGACTAAAAGACTAGAATGTAGGTTAGCATAAGAACTACATGCAACGACGTTCACATGAGGCATATGCAGTGCAAAAACAAACTTCTCATCACCAAAAGATGAAAAATTGATTATGAAACTTCCCTTTTCAACGAGTGGTTGTTGAAGAACAAATCTGTTATGTGAGCCAAGAACATTATGGCTAGGAAGGAAGTTACACATCCATGACTTAGATGGTTCAATATGAGCTCCAATCATGTCATAATCAGCTTGAAATATGCCACGTGTAGAGCCAAGTCCGTGCATATGAACATGTTGGGAAACCTGCAAAAATGTAATAAAAACACTAGGCAACAAAAGGTTAGGAGTGTTAGTGGAAAACAAGAATTCTAGCACACTTCCAACGTTCACACATTTGGCTATCATCACTTGTTTTCTTTCTTCTTTAACATCAATTGCGAGCCTGATTTGGCCTTTTCCTCAATTTCTCACGGCTTTCCCCTCCTTTTCTTTGCAAGTTCAAGCTCAAATTCCTTTTGAAGGCTAGCTTGATCCTCGTGCACTTGTTGTGGTGTTAGAGGTACAAGAACAACCTTCTTATTGTCATAAGAGAAAGAATACTTATTAGTGAATCCATCCCAACTAACCTTCCTATCGAACTGCCATGGGCGACCAAGAATGATATGGGCAGCTTGCATAGGTACTATGATGATGAGCTCGGAACTGCCATAGGAGTCAAGGATATTCCAACAATGCCAAGTGGTCCAATAACGAGAGCACGTGCCAAGAAGCTTAAGGATTCCATGCAAGCGTTGGTGTGTCACGCAGACCAAGTAGGATGTCCAGGTAACCTTCAAGAACTTGGAAATGAGGATCTCAAGCTTTACACGTTAATCCAAGTCGTTGAAGATAAGGAAGTTGCATTGGAAGTTTCAGCCGAACCTAGGGTTAGGGTTAATTAGGGTTTTCTTGCTTTCGATTTGAGTTTTTGTTTGTTTCAGTTGTGGGCGGGTTACCTTGCTAAATAAGCTTGAGTAATTAAGTCCAATTATAATTAGCTAGTTAAATTCTGGTTAATTAGTTGGGCTTATGACCAAGGTACACTTGGGCTTAATGAGGTCAAAGCCTAGTTCAATTGGGACTAGCCTTTCATTGATTCATAGTAGTAGTAGGATTAGTTTTCCAAGGCTATATATACAGCCTATGATGGACAAATTTAGGGGGTTTTTTTTTTAATAAAATTTTCAGCTTATTCTTGAGAGAATAACACGTCTCTTTCTAAGAGATTCTTCTTTGAATACTTGAGAGGTTTGAGTGTTCATTCGACTTATCAATCAAGAACCACCTTGATTGTGGCGTCATCTACCAACAGCCTTGGTTCGCTAATTCATTGTTCTACGGGTTAAGATTAAATTCGGTTCAGTGGTAGATCCGCGGTTAGAAGGGTCGAGAGTCTTCGTAAGTTCAACTTGATAATCGTCTAGATCCTACTCCAACTCACATCATCCGGTATCAGAGCTAGTTGACGGTATCAAGTATATCCCTTTTAATTCTTGTTATTGTGGTTTCCTTATTTTGTGTCAAAAAAAAAAAAAAAAACGTTACTGTTCATCGTACTGTAGCGTACTGTTCATCAATTCAATCTCTAGTTTCTTGATTGTTGATCTTGTCTTTCTTGTGTTCTTGAGTCTTGAATCAAAACAAAAAAAAAAAAAAATTGTGTCTTGTTTTTCTTGTTTTGTTCTAGGGTTTTCTTGTAGTTCTTGCATCTAAAATTCTGGTTTGTTGTACCTAGTAAAAAGTCGCTTTGAAATCTTGAAATCTGATTATCTTGTGCCTTGTCCTCTTCTTGTTTCTTGCATCTTTAAGACAAATTCTGGTTGTTTTTGCTGATTGCTTCATAGTTTCTTGTGTTGCCGTTTCATAGTCCATAGTGCTATCCATTTTATTGTCTAGTTCTTGCGTAATTGGTGTATCAATTTGCTGGAAATTGTATGAGCTGATCAAAACCAAGAGAAAAAAAAAAACCAGAAGAATTCCTTGAATCTTGAACTTGGAGTGTAGCCTTCTTGGGTTCTTGAAACAAACCTAAAAGATCTTCAACAAGTTAAAGACCACTTTTGAACTTAAGGGCTGCTTCTTGAGCTTCTTGAAATCAATTGAAAGGATCTTGAATTCTGGAAAAAAAAAAAAAAATTCAACGGATGGTCTTTGAAGCTTGTGAGCAGAATTTAATCGGGTAAAAAAAAAAAAAAAAAGAAAGAACAAAACCAAACTGCTTGAAAATTTCTGCTTGATCAAAGCTGTCTGAAGTATTGGGATCCTATTCTTGATCTTACAACTTGATTGTTCAACCAAGGTTTGCTCTTCCATCCATAAATTGGTTTCCTTGTTGCTTCAAGATCGCGTACCAAAACAGCAAAACAGAATCCTAAGTCTTGTTTAGCCTGCCAACCGCCATAAATAAAAGCCAAATCAGTTTTGGAAACCCTCCACACCCTTAAGCAAGGAACTAACAAATCCAAACCGGGTTTGAAAATTGTTGAAGGGCCGAACTGCTGTTTCTTTTTGCCCTTGTGCCACCCGAATTATCTACACTTTCCAGCAACATTGTGTCTCTTATTACTGTTGAGTCTTGCTTTTCCAAATTGGTGTGTCTTAGTTTCTTAACTAGTTTCTTTTGAGTCACTTATATTTTCTCAACCCAATTCTTTCCTAGTTTGTTGAGTCTAGTTAGTCTTTTAAATTCTCAACTCTTTGTGCTTCATTTTATCCTTCAAAGTGAATCAAGGGGTGATACATCACATTCTTGAAGGTAATTGTGGTGATAAGTCCTTGAAATTGCTCAAATTTTCTGATTTCTTCAAGGAGGAAAATCAAGGAATTGGGAGAGCGTGCTTGGTGAGAATCATTAGAGTGAAATAAACACTTGAGTGATACATCAGCCTGGAGGAAACACGTAAGTGAGTGTGTGAGGTCTTTTCTATCACAAATTGTTCATTTTGCAGGTTTAACTAAAATGTCAAGCGAGGAGAATCAACTAATGAAATGACCAATGCCCAACTTCATGCTTTCAAATGTGTTTCCTTGATTCCGATTCTAAGAGGAGGCAAATCATGCAAACCATTGGCAGGTCGGGAGGCGGCTTGATAAACCATAGAGACTACTGAGTTCCTCCAAGAAATCCAAAGAGAAAGCTAAACAATTACGCGAATCAAGTGATTCCAATGAGGATTATGAACCAAGGGAACCGTGGAAAGAAGAGAAAGAAGAACCGGTCAAAACATGATTCCATCAAGAATTAAAATGACCATTCCAATCTTCAAGGAAAATCGATCTCAAATCTACTTAGACCTGGAACGAAAATGGAAAAGGTCTTTGACCTGGCTAACCCTAATCAAGAGCAAAAGGTAAAGCCGGTGTGAATGGAATTTGCGTATCATGCAAAATATTCAAGGGACCAACTGAAAAGAAAGGATAACCAGGAACCAATGACCGCACTTGGGATTGACCTTAAACGGGTAATGAGGAAAGATTCATTCCAGGGTATCTACCATCGAGATTTGTATTAAAGTGCAAATGCTTACTCAAGAAATTCTGTCGTTGGAGGGATTTAAGGAAATGGAAATGGCTATGATGCGGCTGGATATCCATGAAGACGCTGGAAGAAATCTATGGCTCCGCTTTTCAATGAGGATTAAAGCCTGAAATTACGAGGTCCTGAGACAACATTATTTTGATATTGAAGGTTTCTGATGGAGAAGTCGCCAAGGCTTTGAGGCTCAAGAGGGAGGGTGGTTCTTCCAATTCCAACTTCCAAGCTGCTGGAAATTGGAGAAACCAGCAAACCAAAAGGGAAGAACGTCCTTCACCCCTACCCAATGGTAAACCAATCCATCCTCTACAAATTATCATACGAATGCTCCTCCATCTAGACCGAATCGAAGGTAATCCTAAGCATCTGGATGCTACCAAACTCGCACAGGCCTAAGGTTTCAAGTGTCAAGTGGTTTACACACTGTCTCAAAGGTCTTGCCAGCGTAGCAATGCTTGCTCACCAATGGAGAATGGTCACCGGCGATGAATACATACGAATGTGTCGACATGCCTCCCTAGAAGGAAGCGATGAAGAAGAAATCATTGAAGAGCAGCTAGTTGTGGACTGTTGGTTTGTCAATGAAGCTTGACTGCCCATGTTTGAGTAGACGAGCTTCAACGGGAAACATATCTCTACACTCGCTGCCACATCAAGGGAGAAGGTGTGTAGTCTAGTCATCGATCAGGAGTCGTACTCCAACAGCTTCCAAGTAGTACATGCAACTGCAAACCAAGTAATGAT
>VZDL01000016.1:0-59262 GCA_013103745.1 Gardenia jasminoides
AAATGATAAGCATGAAAGATCATCATTTGGGACTAAGCAAAGCAAGACCTTGGGTCTAGGAACATTTGACCTAAAGTTCACAATTTCATTCTTCTCCATCCAAATCACTAAATCAACTAACTTTTAATTGGAGACAGATCATATGTGATCAACTGCCAATTTAAGAAGACTAATTGATAATCTATGGGGTTTCTTCTGCAGAGTTATGTTAAGTGTGGAATGGGAACAGTAGATCATCTAAGGAGGCTCATATTTTCCCATTTCCTCAGAACCCAAAATCAATTTGATCTTTATGCTTTAATCACAGTATATGCCATAAAGTGATTCTGCATTCAGAGTAGGTCAAAGAAGAGAGCACAAGATGAACTGGTTGCATTGCGTAAAAGAGAATAGATAATCCTATATTATACAACAAGAATCATACAACTCAGTAAGGCCAAATCGTGAAATTAAAAATAAATAAATAAATAAAATTGTTCATTTACATTAGTAAGAAAATAGTTGAAAAAAATGAGAGAAACAAAATTCTTACCATGGCAAGGCAGGATCTTGCATGCAGTCATCAAAGCAATATTCATTTAAATGTTGCTCCAAGCAACTCTCATTTGCATTCAGCCATGAAGGGAATTCCATGACTTCATCAAATGGGAAATTGCCATATTCCTCAGCCTTTTCCTCAGGATCAATTTCCATAGTCTTCAAGAATTTAAACCACCATGCTGATGTGACCAAATTCAAAGTATCATTCCACTCCATCTGATGCTGCTCACCAATTGATCTGATCTCTGCCATCTCCTGGTCATCCATTGCATGATGCAAATCTGTGTATCCAAAATTCATCATGCTTGACTCAGCATTAGGAGCCACCATAGGAAGCCCCTCTTGTGGTATTGCCACACTAGGGACTTCCTCAGTGGCAACAGAAAGAGGGGGTGAAGAAGAAGTAGATGAAGATGAGGTTGAGGAGTAAATTGATGGGATGCTGGCACCTTGGTAAAAACTTCTGTCCAAGTCATTGAAACTGAAGATTGAGATTCAGGCCTAATGGTTGATTAGGGAGTACAAAATTGAAATTTTCAGAGAGCAGGGTGGAGCAACTGGAGGGCCAATAGTAAGGATGATTATTGGAGGGACAAGCAAAGGCTGAGTAAGGAAAATTGTCTACATAGCCACTGAAGTTGTTGGTCATCTGGGATTCATAAATTCTCGATTCTCCTAGATTTTGATTTCCTCTTGTCTCTTGCTGCAGAGTTTGCAGGGTTGCATTCACTTTCTTGCTGCAGCTGCTGCTGATGTTGTTGCTGCTCTTGCTGTTGCTGTTGTTGTTCATTAGCTTGCTTCATGGCTGCTCTATGAAACTTGAGTGCTGTGACAATCTCCCTTCTAGCCTCAGCCATATTCAGCAGCCTCTCTTGGTAAGGCCTGCTGGCGTGGAGTCTCCTTCTGACCTGTTTTTTGTGTTGTTGAGGCTGTTGGGATGGCTGAGATTGTTGCTGTTTTTCACCAAAGCCGTCAACATTTTTACTTAAATTTGTATTGCCAGAGATTCCATCTCCATCTTCTGAACTGTCCTGGTCCTTGGAGTTTAGTGGATCTTTGGTTCTAGTAGAGGTTAGTTGTTTAACCAGGCTACGTGTATGCACCAGAGAGATGGGGTTCTTCTTTAGTTTATCAAGTTTTTTTTCAATTTCCAACTCCCTTGTTGTTTGGAAGAAGATCTTCCCCATCTCTTTTCCCTCTATGTTTATGTTTTTGCTGGTTTTCTTGAAGGTGTACTTTGTACTTAGATGAAAATGAAGTGGTGGAATCTTGAAACAAGGGCGGTTGTCTGAAGCATCATGTTTTTCACTTTTCTGGAAAGGCAAAGTACAGAATGCAGAGGCAGAGGCTGTGGAGAGTCTCATGGGTGTTATAAATAGCTGGCGACAGTCTAGGGTTTTTAAATTCTTTTGGAATTTTCTCCCTTTTGGCAAACCACTAGGTTGTTCCATATTTTTTATTTCTAGCCATAAATTGGTAGTTAGAAAAGCTTTTGTAACTCATGCACCCTTCACTTGCCCTCAAAATTACAAATATGGTCTTTTGATTTTGCATTTTAATCTCATCACAAAAGTCACCAGACTGACCTCAATCCACTTGACAGATTGGTGTAACTAACTCATCCTAATTCAAAGACTCATCCATCTGAGGCTGAAATCTAGCTCACACCCTCCAACTGTAACACCAAATGGCCAAATTCCCTGTTAGCCAATTTTGTCAAGAATCCAGAGTTTCACTAATAATCAAGGTAAAACTCCAAGCAGGACCATCAGCTGGTAACTATCAACCACTAGAGATCCCAAAAATGAACCAGATGACTAATGATCCTTTAGGATACTAATGTACTCTTCTTCTATGATTGCTTATGTAACTTAGGTCTCACATATCATATTCTGCCTTTATTACTAGCTTGCGGCCAAAGAAAGCTCAATGTGAATAAGCTTTATTCAAATCTCTTTTCTTCACCTCAAACTAAACATCTATTTTAAGGGATCACAACTGTGGTAGAACTAATAAATGAGAATCTGGCCAACACTCGAACTAGGAACTTATTTTTGGATTCCACTATATCTTTGTTGAGAAGGGGAAAAAGGACTATATTATTCGTTAAGTCAGGCATTTAATAAAAATGGTTGAAACACATGCATACAAAACAAATTTTGTGATAACTGGAGAAACTTCACATGGAATCCATTTGAAGTCAACAAACTCAGCTCAAACAATGAGCTCTGAGTTCACACAGCAGGTCAAATATCTAACTATCAAAGTGTGCAAGATCAGTTCTTTAACAAGAATATCAACAAACACATATTTAAGTGAATGAATTAACATCCTAATGATTGAATGTATGATCTCAGACAGAGATTATTTCTTCTCTTTGTTTGCAAACTTATACACTGGGACCAGATTCTGAGGACGTCATCAAAGAAGTCATCAAAGAAGCAATAGACTGACATGAGAATCTACATTACTGTTGTAACCTTCAATTCTTGCATAAATAAATATGTGTGACCACACTAGTATAGAAAAGCCGTAAAATCAATATTTTCAGTTCCAATTGCTCAAAATTATTAGTCTGATGATGAAACAGAGAACTTGGACCTTTTTGCAAAGCCACTACACGGCCTATTAAGGACAGAAATGCTCCATACCATCCCCTCTTTCACATCAGTTTCTTTTCCATTTCTTGCTGTGGCTTCTCCAAACACTTATTACATGATTTCTAAATACTATTACGATATTGCAGTGGCATGGCTTCAGAAACCCTCTAGCAGAATGTTATGTCAGTAGCAAAATTGGTAAAATTTCCTCATGCAAAAGACAACTTGTATCATACTACTAACTAAAAGTTACCCGTTTCATGTCAAAGTAAATCATATCCATTCTCCAAGAATATAATACTATACAAAATTGCAAGCTGACATTCACAAGTTCTACTTTGCTGTGTACTTGGGGAGCAATGGAGTAATTTATCTCAGAAACATTATTAACTCTGACCACAATCCAATCTATAGCTAATACTCCCCCAATTGCAGGTTGGCAACATTTGCTCTGAGAGCAGAAATTATTGTTGATGAGACATAAAATAAAGGGAATGCTGCCACTACCAAGCAGGCAGTGCAGATTTACTTTTCTTTAGAAGCATACTATTGCTCAAAGCTGCGGTTGTTGCTGATACAAGCCTCTCTCACATGGCAATGTCCAATCAGCAGCTTTTAATAGAGTACAGAAGCAACAAAATGTTTCTTAATATGCTGATGCTTTGTGAGTTCTAAATCAATTGTTTATCTTAAAGGTAACAGCAAAACAGTACATGTATTATATGGCTGATTAGAATACATCAGTAATTGAAGTTGATTACACATCCATTTAGGCTGGACTTTTTGGATGATATCTGCCAAAAAAGACTACTGATTTAGCAACTAGCATTTCACTTAGTCTCCAGGCTGAAATCTGAGGAGCAGCTAACGTCAAACTCCACAATCTCCTGCAGAAAAACTTAAATTTCATCTTGCTCTAATTCAGTTCTATGAACTTATTTTTGGTCTACAATTAGTCTAGCAGCCTCCTACTGGAACTCCATACCATTACTCATCAGATGTTTGATTCACAAGTAGGTTAGAGTACATCAGCAATTGTAGTTGATTACACAGCCATTTAGGCTGGACTTTTTGGATGATATCTGCCAAAATAGACTACTGAATTCTCCAGAGTTGGTCATCTGGTGATAATACTTTTAGTATGACATATGTTGCAGGCCATCCACTTGAAAGGAAATTAGAGTTTCCAGATCACAAATGGTGAAAGTTGAAGTTTAATCAAAGCAAATCATTACCTCATTGCCATCTTTTATTTTTATTTGTACATAATAATTTTCTAGCTCCAAATTTCTAATGGTTCGAGTACTGAAGCAACATAAGCCCCTAACTCTGTGTACCCTTATTCCAGAAGGCATGAAAAACTAGGATGCATTCTTTTACTTGCTGTAATCCCTCTTTTTTCCCATTCAAAGAAGACTAAATCTCACGAGGAGGAAGAGAAAGAGGAAGACTTGAGAGTTGAAGTAAGGACCTCCCGATTACCTCTCCTTACTATGCCGTTAAGAATACTTAATATGACAGAGAGATTAAATTATTGGCGGAGTACCCTAGTATCTTATTAACTTATGATTTAACTAAGAATAAAAATTTCAAGGTTCAGCGCAACATAAGCTACAAAGTTAAAGAATTAAAAGGGGATTGGGGCAAGTACAGTTGAGATTTGATACAATTGTCTAGTTGTCGTACTTCTTTCAAAAGTTGACATATATTTGCACGCATGGATGTATTTATATATTAAGTTGATATATGTGAACAAAATTCACATACACAACAAAGTAATATTAATGTACACCAAGTCGTATACATTATATAATAACCAAACAAGTGTTTGAAATCTCAACTATACCTGCACCAAACCCAACCAAGGGTACCTCAACTAAATATTCTCTTGGAAGTCAAAGTCCCTATTTAAACCACATTTCATGTTTTGGTATCATCAAAATTCCAATACTTAATCTTAATTTTTTAATTTAAATTACCTTACAAAAGAATGTATATTATTAGAGACACTTCATATGATTTCTTTATATATTGTTGAAACTACAGCTATCCTATTACTTTACAAGTGAAAAACACTAATACTGCTTTAGGTATTTTTCCAAAATTTCCAATGTTGTTTTCTCAAACCTTGCACATGACTTGCTTCTTATCAAATTTAAACTTCAAGTTACATACTTTATATTAAAGAGTGATACTACAACCATTTCACTATTTACCAAACCTTTTATCTTTTCAAGATTTTTTAGTAAAAGTGCCAAGATGGCATTTTCTACCACTAGAAAGAAGTTTCAGTTTATCGAACTTGCTGTTTGACATCCTAATCCTGCCAGAGCTTATATCTCAAAAGCCTCCTTCCCCTCCCCTTCCAAAAAAAAAAAAAAAAAAAAAAAAGACCCTTGCTGAAGAGAAATAAAATAAAATGCAAAACATTTAAATATATGGTTATAAAATCAGAAAAAAAATAAACAAAGATAAAAAGCATTAGCACGAGATCCACAAATTAGAAATGGAACTTCTCTAATCTGACTGCTATGCAAATGCTGTCATAAGTTATATAGGACCAATTTTAGTTTATACCCGTTACCTTGTGCTTGTCATATGGACATAATTAATAACAACTGATTGTACAAAACTAAAGAGAATATGTACCAAATTTAGTAATTAGTATAGTAAACTCCAACATCTCCAGAGGCAGAGTAGTGTATTCTTCAATTTCTAAACTGCTTATTCTAAATTTTGCAAAGCAAATCCAAAGTCCCAGTAAATCATTAAAGGTTAATTAAATATTTACCTTTACAATAGCATACCATTAAAACGAGTTAAACAGACAGAGGATAAGCACCAGAAGTCACTCAACTTTGGAGGAGATAACAAAAAAACCCAAAAAAAAAGAGGAAAAATAGGTGTTGTTGTTGTGGGGGGAGAGAGAGAGAGAAAGATAAGATAAACTAGAGAACATACTAAAATAGGACATAAAAATAGCAAGAACTATAAAATATTATGGTATGCAATGAAAGAGAGGAAGGCAAAGGAAAGTGGGAAAGAGGCCTGACTTCTGCTGGCTGCTGGCTGCTGCTGCTGCTGCTGCTGTGTTGTTAATTGTGGATAACATCAAAGACAGATGCAGCATTGGCTTCTCTATCTGATGAGGTTATAGAAAACCTGATTCCACCAATCCCCTTCATTTCGCAGGTGCCCAGCAGATGGTTTTGACGAATGGCTTTCCTACAGCGAAAAGAACTCAAGAAAGGACCATAGACCACAAGGTCCAGACCCCATTACTATACATTATTATTATCATCAAAGGAAACCAAATTCAAAGCCTCTTTCTCTTTCTCTTTGGATACCATTCACATTTCTGATTCCACCCTTCCACTCCACCGTTTGTGAGAGAAATGAATGATGTATGATGCCTCTGTCTACCTCTCTCGCTGACTAGTCTCTTCCCTTTATCTTCTTATGAGATGAGATGAGATGATTATCAACTTGCACTTGCAAGATAATGTAGAGGGGATGCAATGCAGGTACACAAAAAAATGCTAGTAGAAACTAGAAAGCTCAGCATTCATTGACTCCATATAACTATATCTCTGATTCACTATAGCTTGACAGGTCTCAATGATGTAACAACACTGCTTGCTTGCTTGGCCATTTTTTTTTTTTTTTTTGGGGGGGAGATGATCTTCCCTACATGAGGAGAAATTTTCGTACCACTGTGAGTACTTGATCCTGTTTAGACTGCTATTTTCTAGAAATTTTGTAGAAAAATATATCATAGCAATTTGATACATGAGATAAAAAAAAGATTAAAAAATATGTTCATGAAAAATGTAAAAATATTAGAAAAAAAAAGACAATCCAAACAAGTTATTTACATTGAACTATAGTTTTATGTCACATCACTTTGTATTGAACGCAATGTTTATGTCACTAAAGGAAAGAAATTAGAATTTTCAACTTACAAAATCAATGTCCTTACATGATGAACTACTATCAAGATACGTCACTACTTGTTTCAAAAAGGAGATGTCACCAAAAGAAATTCAAAATTATAATCTTACAAGGAAATTGAAACTTTACTACCATTTACCACTAAATATATAAAGTCATGTGTGTGTGCAAAGAAAATTTACAAAAAATTAGCAAAGCCATGTAACCCTTCTTTTGCCATACTCAAGACCATCAATTGAAAATGAGTCCAAAAAAAAAAATTTGGGTTCAAGTTATTTTACTCATTTAACACATTTCAATACGATGTAGCAACATTGTAGGTACTTCAATTGGGAAATTTTATATGCTTAGAAGCAATCATTGTTAGCTTCCAACAAACCTATACCACCAAAACCTTCTCGATGTAATGGGACCTCAGGCATTACTATGATAGAATTCCAACTTCAATATAAAGGACGCTAAATTTATATTAATTATTTCCAAATTGTTGAACGGAATTTGCGTACATCACTTAGTGATTTGGTGTGTGGAGAAGCAAAGATAATTAAATTTTTCGAAGATGAAGAGAGTGTACTCGGAAAAGCTCGATGGCATGGCAATTGGCAATTTTACAGATTCATCATTGTGATCTGCGGTGCACATATTTTGTTGGAAATCATAAAATAGGAAAATATTGCTAAAGACACTAGTTTGTACAACTAGCATGCTAAAAAACACAAATTTTGTGTATTTAAATTTGACATGTACACAAAATTTTTCGCAGTCTGGACTTTCAAATTCTGCATCCATAAATCGAATTTTGATCCACAATTCTTTTCAATCAAAGTAGTGGTTACAGAGAACCATTGATGGTAAAAAAAAAAAAGGATAAATTCAAAATTAGATGGTTGCAGCTCGGTATTGAATTTTGAGTATAAATTTCAGCAAGTGATAATAATTATTGGGTTGTTATCTATTATTATCTTAGTGTTTATATTTATTATACCATTGTCTAAATTACATAGTACATACATTGTATGGTGCAGCTACCATAGTCAATTTTAAATACCCCAGAATCCAGACCCGCAAGTCATGTGTTTAGCCCTCTGGTTGAGTAAGAAGGGTTAGACCTTGTTTGGATTATATTTTTTGTAGAAACGTTTTGTAAGTTTTTGTGAGAATATTCTTTTTCACATTTTCTAATCATCATTTTGTCTCACACATATTACATTCTACAAAAAATACTATAATAAGTTTTCTTCAAAAACTTAGGTATGGTAATGGAGGCGGGTACCTGTAGGGTTCAATGAGGAAAAGGAGTTTTCTCCCCCTGCTTTTAAATGAGACAAGGGGGAGGAGAGGTTATCCATGGGCCCATCCTTTGCCCTGTACCCACTTAAATTTTCAATATTATATATATAATATAAATATGATAATGTAATATAATTACATAAATATAATATGAAATTGATAATTGATATTTTCTTATCATAAAATGATATAATCCTTTTTGTTAATTTTTTGTGGTCAAATGATAATCTCATCATGTTAGATTACTCTCTTTTTTCTTGTTATGGCATGTAGTATATATTAAAAAAAAAACAATAATGGATTTAGATTTTATGTAGTATCAAATGTAGCGAATAGTTTAACAAAATCAACTTGATTTATAAACTTTCTCTCACATTAAATTATTTGCTAAAAATTTCAAAAGAATTATTAATAAATTCATTAATAATATTATACATATATAACAACAAAATCAAATATAAAAATAAAAATAGTAGAGGGACAATATAGGGTGGGGGCACCCATAGGATAACAAGGTAGATTGGAAGACTGGGCAAGGGTGAGGGTTGCAAGAGATAGGACCGGAGATAGGAAGACATTTTGGTTGACGGGGGTAAAAGTCAAGAGAAGGTTCTCTTGCCTCGTTACCATTCCTATAAAAACTCTTTAAAATATGTAATTCATATGGGCTCTTAATTTTCCTCAAAGCAAATGCAGATATTTACAACATTTACTCTCATTTACCTTTTCTTTAAATGTAGTAAGAAATGAAGTATTGCAACATAGAAAATGAAGTGTAGGAATAGAAAAATAATGGTAAATAAAAAAGTTCAATCTTTCACTTTCATCCATTACTTCAACTTTATGTGAGATATTTGTTCTTCATTCACGTCAATAGAAAGAGAATCGTGTATCCTTTATTTTGAGAAATTCTATTTTATTACTTTTAGAGCTTAAGCTGCATAGATAAGTGGAATAGGTTGTTGTTATTATCATTTCTATCTTCTAATCACCTTTTACAGTCTTATCTTTGAGCATCACATTGGTAAATTGACAAATTCCAGTACAAGAATTTGTTCTCAAATACGTTGAGTAGGTGACTTTCTTGTCCACGGTTCAATCTTAGCTGTAGACATTAATCCAACCGATCAAAATTAAACAGTCTTACAGGTATGGGTTCTCAGCTATCACACTAGTGATTACAGAGCAAAATTTAAATTTGAAAAAAGAGTTTAAGTTTGAAATTAAAATTTTAAGGAGCCCCAATACTTGTTGCACTTTTACAAACTGCTGTTTTAATTTGTATATTTGTAATTTAACATTTACATTTGTGTTAGTATATACATTTCACCATACAATTGAAACTGACAAATGTAGACACTCTATATCCATCAAAATTGCGAAAAGAAAAGCTAGATATTTCATATAGTTTTTTTTTTTAATATTCTTGAGCAGATTTTTCATCTAACATTTATGTGTATTCATCCTCAATGTTCCTTTTCATTAACGGCAATACCTATTCCAAATAGGAAAGTTGTTCTTACTTTTTCACTAGCCAAGCCAACATTGTGCAGGTAGGCAGGTAAACATAATTAAATCTGGGAAGGGCACTGGGCAGGACCAGTAAGTTTTGGGGACCCTTGGAATTAAACCTGATGACAAATGAATATATATCCATCCGTTCGGTGCCATTAAATGGCTTATTTGCTTTTGCTGTCACGCCACCACCACCATGGTCTGTTGCCTGCAAAGCACACAACAATTTTTGGCTGCCAGCGCCGCTGCATCTCCATTATCATCTTCTTCACAAAACCATACCCACCCATCACAGATTAATTCTCATTAAATTGCCAAAATTGACAAGTCTTGGCAATTCTAGATCTGTATATTCGATGCTGAATAAATTTATGTTACCGTTTTCTTTTGGTCAATGGTCAATGCGTCCTCAACTTAATCAAAAATTATCCATTCCCCATGGGGATAGAAATAGTGTAGATTGTTACGATTAAATTTAAAAAAAAAATTGATATTCAAAAGTTGCTGAAACAAAATGCGCAACAAACTATTAAAGGCATAACTTAGTGTTAGGGTGAATGATTTGGACGTGTGATATAACTCTGGGAATGTCTTTAAGAGCTCTAGAATTGATAATGTTCCCTAGTTGAACCAAAAAATCAAACTGAAAATTTTTATATTTCCTTTTAAGATTGTACTTATTCACCCCCTCTTATTTGAGGGCGTACTAATACGTAGGGATAGAAACAGAAGAATTACTTTGAGGGGCATTACGCACACAAAACTTGAGGGTATCATATAGTCTTACAAAAAAAAAAAAAAAAGGTTATCATGTAGAAACTTTCAAAACTTTCGTCGGGGCAAAAAATTTTATCTATAAAGATATTTTTGAAAAATTTTCACTTTTTAAGGGGACAAAACCTAAATTTCTAGAATCCATCCCACGAACAGTGGGGAAAAACCAACAACAACAACAACATAAACAGGTCAATTAAAGTCGTCAGATAAGTGATAAACAGACGTTGTATATAGAAGAATGTGTAGCATTAAGAAAAAATACATGGGATGAGGATGAGTATGAGAGCAGGATAGATCTCTCAATATGATCCGTTCAATTTTGCAACTACTGCAGATACCAACTCTACTTAATCAGTTCCTTCTTCTTAATTTCAACTAAATTGGTGTCAAAATCTTCAACCCCATTATTTTAATAAATTTATAGTGAGATTTCAAGAAATATCTGAAGTATAAGATTTATAACTTGCCGTACACTGACATGCATTGTTGGGCCATAAATAGCGATAGAAAACAGCATAATTTATCTAATTTACCTTTGAGTAATAGTTCCTTTTTTTTTTAAATTTTTTCTGCAAGAGAGAGATAGGAGGGCTTAAGAAGTCGGGTCAAACGGCAAGAAGATTTTGAATCAAGAAAAAAACAGTTGCATATGCGCAAAATGCAAAGTTTTAAGAGTGTATATCAGGGAGATTCTTTTGGTCATCAACTTTATGCAATATTGTGATATGTGTTAAGAAAAACATAACTCAGATTGTGATTGTGTTTTTATAAAAATTACATTTGATTTCCCAAATAAAAAACTTTAAAACCTAAATCAACAGTCAATTCCATTATACCATAATGGAACTAGGTCGAAATCTTCCGAAAGATTTCGAAAGAATCCCGGAGATATCTACCAACCAAAAGTCTAGTGAAAAAATTCCCGCATAATATCAAGAAAATCCAAAGCTGAAACTTCCTAAGGCAGCAAGCATAATATATTACTGAATTTTTTCTGTTTTAGTAAGTTCATGCATATGTCTGTGGTCCATTTGATTTGATATGCATAGAGTCAATAATGGCACATTAAAAAGTTTTGTGCCGATGCCAGCTAGTTATGATCTAATTTTTACTCTTCGATTACATTGTTCTAGTCTTCTAGAGATGGCAAATGGAAAGCATAGACGGGATTTGGGTGGGACTTAATTAGAATTGTAAAATATGGGTTATATTTAAATAGTCCTATATTAGAAATGAGACCAGTATGGGTGGGACAAAAATGGGTTACGCCCATCTTGATCCGATCCAAATACCCAAATCTATCCCATTTTATTTATTTTTTAAGAAAAGTTCTTTTTTCCTCAATCAAATATCTCAATATTGTTTTTTCTTTTATATCATTTAGTTTGTTTATTTAACTTTATAAAAGTTTTACACTCTTCTTTATAAATTATGCGATAATTTTTCAAACTAAATAATTTTTTTAAATAAAAGACCAACTTCATATAAGTGGATGATTTTTTTGGGAGTTTGTGCTGATTAGATAAAATTTTATTGATCACCAAAATTTAATTCTCACTAAAATTCATCTATTCATGTAGTTATTTTATTCCTTAACCTTCAAGACCCAATCTAACAAATTTTCCAATTTTAAGGCCGTTCCAATTCAATAAATTTCTATCAAGAACAGAATCTTGTAGTTGATAGAAAACGTGTGATGCATGAGTGCTAATCTACCTAATATATACTACAACTTTATAATATTAATTTACTAATTTTATTGCCTAAACATGATAAGTTTCAACACAACTAATCATGAGGAACTGATGGATAATAAGGTATATGGGTTTACTCTATCTTCTGTGATAAAATCTCTCCTCCGATCTTCTTTTCCGAGTGGAATCATGACAAGTTTGAGGTTTTGGAAAATTTGATTGTGCTAAACTTTCGTGAAGAGAATAAAAAGAAAGATTGTTTGTCATTTTGTTATTATTTTAATATATACCCATGGGAGTTCCAAATAAATCCCATACAAACTCATATTTTAAATGGGTATTATTGGGTAATACCAATAAGGCTTAAACCCATATTTTAAACACCCATCCTGCCCAAATTAAATTTGGGTATAGAATTCTAATGGGTTTTGGGTATTTTTGTCATCTCTACATTATTCCATGGTGAAAGTTGAACACAACCGAGGTGTAGTCTGGATAGAATGATTTGGTGAGAAAACAAGAGAAAAGAGGGGAGAGGACCTAACCCTTTTTTCGGAGTTCTGAGCGGATGGAATGTTGAACCCAAAAATTGCATGAAAAGGTTATAGGATATAAATTTTATCAAAAAACTATATACCCGGAGGCAATTTACACACATAGAAGGAGAACTAATATCAACAATAATATTAATTATCACACATAATAATAATACTATCAATCTTTCACTCTTCTCAACTATTTACAATAACACAGCCCCTATTTATAAACTAGATAACTCAGTAAACAAGTTTTACAATCACAAGGAATTTTCTAATAAAATGATAATTTCTAAACAATAAAACTATCATAACTTGACTCTAACAGAATAACTAAAATATTAACCTGATTAAAACACTGCTAAATTAATATTATAAAAATTTCTATTTTTGAGTCTTGATTTAATATGCCAACACGGAAAAGAAGGGAATATGAGAAAAATGGAATGACAAATAACTAAAAAAAAAACTCGCCATATTTAGAGAAAAATGAAAAGAATTGAATTAAACTTGCAAAATTTTTTTATAAATGCCAGATTTACTCATGAAATATGAACAAAATATTTGCACTAAATGTCCAGAATCATTTTGTTTCGTTCTTAAACTCTTAAATATCTCGAGAATCCCTTCTCATTCTTTCTCTTCTATCTTTTCTCTCATATTTTAGACGTTGTCTTCTTTTCTTTTCCTCTTCAAAACTCCCAATTAGACCTAAATGATAGAAAATTCTGAGGTACTAATGTGATATTGTTAAGAATCTCAAGGGTGGTTTTCTGAAATGATCCTTCATGTTTTTGCCCAAAAAATTGCTGAATATTCAAGATGACAAAAAGGTGGGGCCCGCGTGCAAATACAGACGGAGTTGATGTGATGGTTCATGATCAGATCAACGGCTATCTTTTGTTTGAACGTGGAGGAGCTGCCTCGATGCCACGTGGGCAAAACCTAAACCATCCAATGGGAGCAGGGTCGCACGTGCGGCTCAAGGAAAGGGACATGTCAACGGGAAGTCAGCGGATTGCGCGAGTGCTGCCCTGTCCCCACATAAAATGTCAGCAGCCCAACTTTTTCAGGCCGAAAGGCCAAAAAAATCTCTTTTCAATTTTTCATTATTTACCAAAACAATATCGAGCAATATATATATATATATATATATATAATATTGTATTATATGGTGAAAGTTTGGGTTGAATGATAAAATGAGAGAAATTATAAATAAGAGGTCCTGATTTTAACTTCGATATCTCACATACAAAATTAAATAAAAGAGAAAAAAATAAAACAATTCATAGCTTGGTAAAATCAAAGTATCTAAAATTGAAATTCAGGAGGTAAAATGAAAATATAAGTATATATATATCTCTGTGCGTGTTTGTGTGTCTACACACACACATATATACATATACATATATATATATACACTTCGTTCTCTATTTTTATTTTTATTTTTTTCAGGAAGATCCGAGAAAAGGGATTTTGTTCCACCGAACTAAAAGAATATAATAGGTCGATGTCTCTAGTAAACTAAACTCATCGTTTAATAGTTATTTTACTTCGATTTATATATATATCTAGATCCAGTACTCTGTGGAAATGTCAAGTCTATTGTAAAAAACACCGCAAATAGCAGCATTAAAATGTGTAATATATGCTTTTATGTGTAGATTTATCTTTAATAGCAGCATTAAAAAGATAGCAGCCTTTATGATGTGAATCAGATACTGAGTAATACAAGCAGGAAGCCACTAACCAATAAGTAACAGTAATAATAATCTACAACTACAAGGGCCCAACCAAAAAAAAAAAAAAAAGATTTTGAATCTCGAACCAAATTAAGTAACAAATACATGTAAATGATTAGCATCACAAAAGTAGAGTCGAATGAACAGAATGCTATGATTGTAATTAGCATTCACAGTTTTCTGCATAAGAAGAATCCAATGCAAGCCGTATCCATTTAAAGATTAACTCAAATTTCAACGAATATTACGTGACATTCATCCGAACTCGTTTGTGCGATTACATAATACAGTTTAAGAAATACGAGCATTTGACTTTACTATTGTCTTTTCATGCAGACTAGCAGCAAATCATACACTCCCCCACCCAACCACCCCAAAAAAAAAAAAAAAAAAAAAAACCCTTCTTAGAGGAAAATGTATAGTCACTTTCCGGCGGTGGTGGGCCTTCTTTATCTCAGTGTTTGGTGAGCGGTAAAGGGCGGTTCCTGTACTACTATTCTTTATCTTTCGTAACACTTGCAGAGACTAAGTTGGCAACGGCTCTGCAATATTGACAACTTGCAAGCAGTGAGAAGAAAGGCTAAAGAGTAAATTGTAGGAGAGAAAACTAGATAATGTAACCCGTGTATATAACAGCTAGCAAGCAGTAAAGTTACAAGGGGCAATAGATATGTATGTGATGACCACAAAGATGGCGATACCTCAGTCCAAATACCTTGACATTACGTTTCCAGAAGATGGCACATGATTTTGCAGGTTACGTACGTGCATATGCATACAACTTGTTGTGGGAGGAAAGAAGGCAAAAATAGTATGTGCTGGAACGCCGAACCGCTCTGTTTTTCAACCTGTCTCATTCATTTTGGTTGGATACCAAAAGTATGTATGAAAGAAAGCAAAAGAGAAAGGATTAATGGCGTCAATATTACCTGAACAATTTGCTTGTTTGTTTGGATAAGATCCAAGTCTTCAAGGATCAACTGTAGCCGCTGAGTTCCTTAATGGGACTCTCAAGGCTATTTTATCTTTGGTTTTTCATGTTATTTTGGCTGGGTTTCTAGTTTGCAGGCTGAAATTAAGGCGTGTTTGTTTGGATAAGATCCAAGACTTCAAGGATCAACTGTAGCCGCTGAGTTCCTTAATTTTCTGTTGGTCTTTAATTGAACATCTAATGCGTAACTCCATATGGACCAGGGGCACAAATGGTCATCAGAAAAATCATTTGTGCCGGTTTTATTCAATTCAATCGGATGTAAATTTATTTATTTAGAATATAATTTACTTTCAACACATTGTAATTATAGAAGAAAATTTTATGAGTTTCACACATAGTATTGATTTAGACCTTATTATTATTACTTGTTTAGCCAAGTCATGGCGGTGAATCTTTCTGGATCGTTGCAGTTTTGCCCCATCTTCATTACATATAGGGCTGATCTTCACTTTGCCCTCGTGAGGCTCCATTGAATCTCATATTGCCACTTGAAGTTTCTAGTGATGTATTTTGTTGCATTTCTCATGTGTGAGTTCTCTATGCTTTTCTATTAAATCTTTGTGAACTTTACGTGTGTCATTGTATAAGCATTGACACCTCTGAGAAGGATACACGGAAAGGATCAGACGTGCACCAAGAACTTTTTTATTTTTTATTTTTTATTTTTTGTTTTTTATCAAAGGTCCAAATGAACTCTAAAGTGAATGTGAGCCTCGGATTTAGACGTTTATGGATTCAAATCTCTCTCCCCCTTCCCATTTCTTGAATTTCATCATTTCCTTATTTAAAATAATAATAATAATAATAAAGTGTAAAAATTAAATAAAAAATGCGAGCTGTTATAAAACGAATGATATACCTGCTAAAAGTACGATTGAAGAAGTAGAGAACAGAAGATCATTTTATTAGTAATTCAAGCGATCAAAGTTCTTGTTACAAGTGAGGTTAGGATACCTCTATTTATAGGTAAACTAAGATCAAAAGTACGTGAATCCTATTTACTATCAATACATGAATTTAGTAATTCTATAGATGAACAAACAAATTACGAGAAGATATATCAAAATACCAATAAATCTTATGAGGAATTCATGTATCAATTTTCTAGAGAATACAAATGAACATCCATATCTTTAATTGCTTCATAACACTTTCCCTTGGATGTCTATTACACAAAAAATATGTCTCGTTAAAATCTTCTTAGGGAAAAACCCAGTGGGACAAAAATTCTAGAGAAGGAAAAAGAGTATAGTATTCTTGTGTATTTTCTCCCCTTGATTTGAATATCATTTGAGATCTTTTAACCGACGTATTCTAAGATATTTCATTAATTTCTCAAATGTCGTAGTCGATTATGCCTTGGTAAATAAATCTACAAAATTATCATTTAATTGGATTTGTTGCACATCAATTTCACCATTCTTTTGTAAATCATGAGTAAAGAAGAATTTTAATGAAATATGTTTCATCCTTTCTCCTTTAATATATCATCCCTTTAATTGAGCTATACAAGCTGCATAATCCTCATTTAATACAGTCGGAGGATTTTCTTTTTCAGAGGATAACCCACAACTCTTTCAGATGTAGTAGGTCATTGATCTTTGCCAAATACATTCCCCACTGGTCTCATGAATTGCTATTATTTCAACATGATTAGAAGAAATGGCAACTATTGATTGTTCTGTAAATCGTCATGAAATAACTGTACTGCCACATGTAAATAGATAACCAGTCTGAGACCTTACTTTATATGGGTCAAATAAATACCCAACATCAGTATAATCAATCAATTCAGGTCTAGATTTATTCAAATAAAATAGGCTAAAATCAACTATTCTTTGGAAATAGTGAAAAATATGTTTAATACCATTCCAATGTCGTCTAGTTGGTGAGGAACTAAATCTTGTTAATAAATTCACAGTAAATGATATATCTAGCCATGTGTAATTAGCAAGATACATTAGTGCTCCAATTGCACTAAAAGTGAGATATAGTACTTCAGGACAAAGTATCCCTTCATTTTCCTGTCATGGTCTAAAAGGATATTTATTAGGATCAAGTGATCTGACGTCCATTGAGATACCTAATGTATGTGCTTTATCCATATAAAACCCTTTTAATACCTTCTAGGTATAAGCAATTTGGTGAACAAAAATTTCATTTTTCAATTGTTCAATTTGTAAATCAAGGCAAAATTTTGTATTACCAAAATCTTTGATCTCAATTTTTTTTTCAAATATTCAACAGTTTTTTAGATCTCTTCAGGAGTTCCAATTAGATTAAGATCATCAACATATACCGCAATTATCACAAAATTTGATCCATTTTTCTTTATAAAACACATGGACATGCTGGGTCATTGGTATAATTCTCTTTAATCAAACATTCACTGAGCCAGTTATACCAAACATGTCTAGACTATTTAAACCCATATAAAGACCTCTATAATTTAATAGAATAAATATCTTTAGAATTTGATTTACATGCTTCAGGCATGTTGAATGCTTCAGGGAATCTCATGTAAATATCATTATCGAGATTTCCATATAAATAAGTAGTGATTATGTCCATTAGATGCATTTCTAACTTTTTATGCACTACTAAATTCACAAGATATCTAAATGTGATTGCATCCACTACAAGTGAATACATTGCATCATAATCAAATCCAGGTCTTTGTGAAAATCTTTGGACTACAAGTCTTGCTCACAATTTCATTTTTCTCATTTCTTTTAAATATCCATTTATAGGCAACTGGTTTAACACCTTCAGGTGTTTGGACTATACATCTAACAACTTTTCGTTTAGCCAGTGAATCCAATTCAAATTGGATCATATCTTTCCATTTTTGCCAATCATTTTTTCACCGACATTAATCAACCGATTTATTTTCATGATTCTTATTTTCTTTCATAATGTCAAGTGCTACATAATACGTAAATTTTTTTCGTTTAGTCTCCAATTTCAAATTTTCTGTAATTTATTCTCTTTAGGAGTTAACTCTTTAGGGGCAACCTCTTCAGGAAATTGAATTTTGTTGTGACATTATTTCATCTCCAGAGATATTTGAATCAAAATGTCATATTTTGGTAAATCAGTTTTATATTCATTTCTATATGTTCTTCAGTGACATCAATTTTAACTATAATATTTCTTGTAATTCAATAACTCTTTTGGAGTTGATACTAGTTAATCATGATTGTTATAGAAAAAGCACTAAATAAATTGCTCAAAGCATAACATCAAATTACGAAGCAAGCATCACATAACATTCAAAGAAAATTCATCCAACCTCCTAGGTACATAAACTAACGAAACATGAATAAAATAGAAAACACAATCCAAACTTGTATTATTACTAGACATGGAATCTAATTAATACAAGACATAAAGTGCTAGGAAAGAAGAAACCCTTGTCACTTGAGCCTCCAACTCTCCATCTTGAATCTCCAATCTTCATCCAAGTCTAGCTAAATATAAGATTGAGATTAACCCAACTATGCTACACTTACCAAAGGAACTAGGAAGATTTAGTTGAAAATGTACATTTGTAGTAGTGTTTCTAGCCTCTGCAATCCTCTTCTCTTCTCAACTGTGTTGTTCAAGTTGCAAATCATTCCATAACTATAAGCAAGGTTGGAGGCAGCCAAAATGAAGGCTTCATTGAGGGTAAGAAACCTTAAAAATTTCAGCCCTAACCTAAGTGGGCATCAGGGCCAGCCCTAGAGCCAGCTATGGCTTAATTCTAGCTGGCAGTGTTAGAATTTCAAGGGTTTTGGTTCTCTCTAGAATGCCCAGTTTGCAGCTCAGTCAGCTTTCTAACTGATCATGACCAATTTCCAGCCAACCATATTCATTTGAAGTATGTCCTATTTTGTTTAACTGCTCCAATTTTATATGCAAATTTCTTCATGAAGCAAGTCAAATTAGCTTTTGTGCAAACCATGAAAGTTGTAGCTAACTAAGTTAACTTTCCTAAGAATCAGGAAATTTGGAGCTTTGTGGGTTGAGAATCGACCAAAATGCCCTAGATTAGATAGCAGGCTTTTCAAAAACAGAAATGTAGTTCTATATGTTGGCATTTTGATTATGAAAACATAAGAATTGGACTTTAATATCTTCATAGGAAATATAGAGCTATGTCTTAACTTCAAAATGGTTCAAGAATCATCTCAATCAAATTCTAGTAGCTCAAATTATAGCTAAAATCTAAAATGTATCAGGACTACCAATGCTTTTCATTGTTGTTTCTGCACTGCATTTCATCATTTGATTATTTTGTACTTCATGTTCAATTGAAATCAACATCAAATCATCAAGAATCACACAAATATCTGTCACTAAAATTTACAAAAACATGAAGTTTTCATATGCTAGTTCCATAGAAATGTAATTTTTCTCACTTTAAATACAAAACTAAGTTGGCAGTGTTTCTTATATTGAGGGTAAGAAACCTTAAAATTTCAACCCAAAACTAATTTGGCATCAGAGCTGGCACTAGAGCCATGGTGGGTTACTTCTAGCTGGCAATGTTAGAATTTCACGAGCTCTGGTTCTCTCTAGAATGCGCAGTTTGCAGCTCACCCAGCTCTCTAGCCGATCATGACCAATTTCTAGCCGACCATATTCATTTGAAGTAGGTCCTATTTTGTTTAACCACTCCAATTTTATATGCAAATTTCTCCATGAAGTAGGTCAAATTAGCTTTTGTGCAAACCATGAAAGTTGTAGCTAACTAAGTTAGCTTTCCTACGAATCAGGTCATTTGGAACTTTGTGGGTTGGCAATTGACCAAAATGCCTTGGATTGTTTAGCAGGCTTTTCCAAATCTTGGCAACAGAAATGTAGTTTTGTATGTTGGCATTTTGATTATGAAAACATGAGAACTGGATTTTAATATCTTCATAAGAAATATAGAGTTATATCTTAGTTTCAAAATGGTTCAAAAATCATCTCAATCAAATTCTTGTAGCTCATAGCTAAAATCTAAAATTTATCAGGACTACCAATGCTTTTCATCCTTGTTTCTACACTGTATTTCATCATTTGATTATTTTGTAGTTCATGTTCACTTGAAATCAAATTTAAATCGTCAAGAATCACACAAATATCTGTCACTAAAATTTACAAAAACATAAGGTTTTCATAGGCTAGTTCCATAGAAATGTAATTTTTCTCACTTTAAACACAAAATGCAAAATTCAACTAAAATGCTAGTTATTTGATTCAAACTTGAATAAAAACACACCAAAACGAACATAATTAGTCACACAAAAACTCACAAAATAAGCACTTGTTACACCCAATACTTGAATCGTTGTTTGTCCTCAAGCAATCAACTAAAGCAAATCAAAGTAAAAGATTCAAAGTAATGGAGTAATATATCATAGAGACTCATATACAAAGGCACAAATAAGTTGATTATCATGCAACCTTGAATTTCAACACAAATACTCCGTGATACCAGATAAAGAAAAGCTCATCATACCCTCATTTTATTAAGTCCAATACCATATATTATCCCTAACCTAATCATGCTTGCTATATTACTAGCATAATCAACAAATGCAAAAATTTAACTCATAATCACCTATTAGAACTGAAACAAACCAAGATAGGAAACTAAGAGAACTTTCACTTTCTTTTTTTTCTTTTTATCTTTTTCTTCTTCTTTTCCTTTTTGAGCCTTGCTTGAGTTTTGAACTTGTCTTTTTATATGAAAACAAGCATTGATAGATGAATGCCCCCAATTACTCAATCAACTCACAAACTCTTGTTGCTTTGCATGCTCATAATTCTAGCATTGTTTCACATAAAAGTTGATATTTTTAGATGAAGACCTCTGATCACTAAGTACTTTGGACCATTGTAGTGTACACTTATTAGATTAATCATACAATTTTTCAACTTTTTCTTTCCTTGTTGTTCTTTTGTGAAAAAGAAAAAAATACATAACTCATTTCTTGCAAAAACTAGAACTAAGGGAAAAATCACAAGAAAAGCCTCACATTCATCAATCACACAACTTAGATGAACAGAGCAAGAAAAATACACTTCGTGAACTCAAAGAAACTTTGGGATAATGAACTTCACTTTGTAAGACATTAAGTTTCCCAAAATAAAAAAATCTTAACTTACACAATAACAATCTCAAGCTACCTTGCAAAAAAGCTCATGCCAACAAGCATGAGAATGTCGATTTCAAATTTAGAATTCCTTCCCTCACACGTAAATTTCACATTATACTCAAGAAAGAGAGGAGATAAAAAGAACTAAAATTGATATCCTCCTTGTATAGTTAGTAAATTGTTGTTGTGTTATGTGCCTTTCTTTCTTTTTAAGTCTCCATTGATAGCAGATATTTTACTTCTATTTTTCAAACCTACAAAATTGAAGAAACACATTCTAGAACACACCAAAAAGACATGAAATTAAACAAACTGTTGGATTGCGTCCCAATAAGCAAATTCGCTGTATTTGTTAGCTTGGCCATATAACTTCTTTATCAAGAATGCATTGTTAATGAGTAATCCACTAATTTAGGATGTGGTGAATCGATGAAAGGTGGCTCGATTGCATGAATCATATATCCTAAAGATGAGAGAGATGGAAGTAGTTTACGTATCCCAAATGCTTCACAAATACTACCTTGTTCGTACATCACTTGTAAACATACCAAAGGAACTACTTTCAAAACATTTCTCAAGAGAGGTTAAATATGAGCCATCATGTTTGCCTCTTGAGGTTCAAGATTAATTCCGAAGATGTTATCATGTGAAGTGCATATTTCCTCATTAAAGCTCATACAAGATGTACTGTCATCATCAAAATAAATCCATTTTCACCTATGACATTCCTAACATTCATGTTAAGGTTAATTTGCATATCGTTCGATAAAATAACTTCATACAAAGCACACAATTGGTTTTGTACTCTTCCCACATATGAAGCTAATTCTTCTAGTCTTTCATTAGTCACATTAGCTAGCTTTTCTATAGCTAACTCCCAAGGTTGTTTAAATCCAGTTGCTAATCTGTCAATAGCCAATTCCCAAGTTGGTTTGGATTCATTTTGGACAAATTTTGGTTAGGAATCATAAGAATTTTGAAAATCATTATAACCACATTGATTATTCTAACCATAATCATGAGAATGACCCCAATTAGGTTTATATTGATTAAAATTAGAATTGCAATACCCAAATTCATCGCAGTAATTCACGTTCTATGCTTACATGCATTCATAAGTGACGAAAGTGGGGTAAGTGACAAAAGTGGGGTATACATATAAAATTAAGTTCAATCCATAGTCAAGTTATACATTTATAAATTTTATGTACCCTACATGCGATTTTCTGCAAGTATACAAGTTATGATTGAGTACAAGGTATTAAGAGTCAAACTCACAGGGAAGAACGGATAACTACTAGCAATACAAAAACTTTTCCATTATTTAGATAATTAACAAATTGAAGAAAATAAAATTATGCTAAAATATGCAAGAAAATAGTAAATGAAAGTCCTTAGGTCATGGTAACCCTAACAACTCATACAAGCGTTCTAAATTTATTACTATTTTTATAGCTTTGAAGTACTATCCAAATTCTTCTAGAAAAAGAGATTCTAAAAGTCAAGAAAATAAGCTAATTAGTTTCCTAATGTAAGTGGGAGACTAGCATCCAAAGAGGGAATCTCAATTCCAGCAAATTTTGAATCAGAATTGGCAACTTCTACACACGCGTGAGATTCCCGAACTTCCAGAACTTTACGATTGTACTTTGGCACGCCCACACCTAACTAGATAGATATCTTCTGAAATTTATCTCTTTTAAGCCCTTTTATTTCCAATTCTTACAATTGACACCAAATACCAAATATAGGTAGAATTTATTAATCAATACAATATTTGGCTAGAATCAAGAGAGAATATTCAAAATATAATAACAATTAGGCTCCCTATCACTTATTTTAGTTTCTATTTGCTTCTGTTTGCTTTCATTCATTTGTTCATTTATCTAATATATGTATTACCTATCCTGTATATATGTACGCATGTGTGTGTGCACACAGACACACAGACACAACATACACACACAGACATACACAAACACATACACATATCCCTCCACCCAATCATGCCAGTCACCACAAGAATTAAAACAGTCAAATAATAACGGACTCAACTATTTTAATTGGCAATAGACTATTGTGAATAATCAAATCTCGCCCGCCAATAGCCTAGCAGCCATTCCAACATAAAGGATTAGTTAATCAAATAATAGATAGTAAAGGGGTCGGTTTGAAAATAAATGAATTGTTAGTCATAGAATATTATTCTTGACAGGCTTAAACCTAGCCAAACTAAACAAGGGTTTAGACATTTTTCTGCCCTTTCATCAAAGTAAATTAACCTAAGGTTGGAAAGAGAGTCTAGTTGCTCCTTGTTGGAGAAAACCTAATCAAAAGATGAGAAAAATAACATAGAATAGAGAGCAAAAAGTTGAACCCTAATTTTAAGTTTCTTCCTATTTTTATAGCTATAAAGTACTATCCAAATTCTTCTAGGAAAAGAGATTTTAAAAGTCAAGAAGATAAGCTAAGTAGTTTCCGAATGTGCATGGAAGACTAGCATCCAAAGAAGGAATCTCAATTCCAGCAAATTTGAATCAAAATTGGCAACTTCTACAAGCACACGAGATTCTTGAACGTCCCAGACTTTAAGACTGTACTTTGGCATGCCCATGCTAAACTAGATAGAAATCTTTTAGAATTTACCTCTTTTAACCTCTTCGTACTTTCATTTCCTACCATTGGCACTAAATACCAAATATAAATAGAATCTATCAATTAATACAATATTTAACCAAAATCAAGAGAGAATATTCACAAATATAATAACAATTAGGCTCCTTATCACTTATTTTAGTTTCTATTTGCTTCTATTTGCATTCATTCATTTGTTCATTTATCTATGTATTACCTATCCTGTATATATGTATACATATGTGCGCACCCAAATAGACACACACACGTACACATATAACATATACATATATATACATACATACATAAACATACACAGACATGTGTGTGAGTATACACACACACACATACACACAAAAGCACACATACGTGCACACACACACACACACATATATAATGATAGACATAATGGAGGCAGGCAGGGGCACCCGTCCCCAAGCTTTACAAAATATTTTGTATAGAATTTTATTTTTAAACTAAAACCCCATCAATTTTCCCTCCCCCCCTCTCAAATCCCAAAACATATTTATGAGTTTATTAGTTTCCTTTCGTTTCCCCTTAAAAAGAATGACCCATAGAGGGAATAAAGCAAGGGGTGGGGTTAGGGTGGGCATTTAGGGGAGAGAAGGGAGTGAAAGATCTATGTTGAAGAAAGAAGGGGAGTGGTGAGTGGCTTTGAGGCTTAGAGAGAGTGTGGAAAAGGGAGATGAGAGATTGTTAGCAGTGGATGTGAGAGCCTGTGTAGCCCACACCTCACCGGTCAATGTACATGTACGTGTAAAATGAAATATAACGACTATTTTGTCTCAATTTAGCTCGTGCAAACATCTCACTTGAAAATATGGGTTCATGCCAAAAATTTTAAGCAAGTATTGCATCCATTTATGGTATTAAAAGGATCCTCAAACATCATTTGAAAAGTGCAAGAAAACAAGTGGGAAGCAAGTTACAAGAGCACTCAAACTTCAAGGACCCGAAAAATAAATAAATTTCTTGCAACCCAACCCTTTCCTAAAAATAGCAAAATCTTGTCTTTCCTTCTCCATGCTTAGACGAAAATGCAGCCAAGGAATTTGCTGAAAATTGTTGTGATTTTCCTCCAAGAAGCATGACAAATCAAGGAGGACACTTGTCAAGCTCCTAGCTAGTTGAAGCCCTTGTCATGCTTGCCTAAATGGAGTATAAAAATGCTTCCTACTTCAGCTGAGAACAAACCATTTGAACCTTCAAATCCTTGGACGAAATTGCTGCAAAACAACTCACAAAAATCTCCCAAAAACACTAGAACAAACCAGCTACAAATCAAAGTACAAGCTAGCTTGAAGATGGTGTGAAGCTTGGCCAATTTCTTGCTTGGTTCCTCTTGTTCTTGCTCAATCTCTTCAACATATTTTCAGCACTTGTTTGAGGTATTTTCAAGCCAACAATCTACTGAATTTATGATGCAAAAAAAATTCGTTTGATATGGCAAGAAAATTCTGATTTAGTATGCTGGAAAATCAAGACTAAGACAAGTTATGCATGCTTTGAATTTCAGCTTCTATAGAATGTTTTGTGTAGCTTTGTTGTGGCTGATTCTTGCTATGAATATGACTGTAAACATGCTATACTTACTGAACTATATGTGTGGATTGATGGTTGTGAATTCCAAGCAAGAATAAAGCCCCAAGAGCAAGTTAAATTTACGTTTGACCCAAGAACATGGCTGTTCGGGTACTGTCAGGTTGCCAGAACCAGTCTTAGTAAATTGACCATAACTCACTGTAGGAAAATCGGATTTGAGTTCCATTAGAGGCCTTAGAAACTAGATAGAAAGAGCTTTCCATTGGTAGGTAGCACACCCTCAGATTCAGTCCCTACAGTTCCCAGCAACTCATTGAAGTTTACTGTTTTTCTGTGACTTATAAACCTGCGTTTTGCATTTGCTGCGTGTTTGAGCCTAAATTTGAACCTGTTACAGCCTGAATTTGAACCTGGTCCCTTCTGAAAAGTTGTAGAGCTCTGAATGCCGTTTCCAACTGTATAAAATGGGCCAAAAACGCATAAGTGGATTGTGAGATATGGCCAGAAACGTGAAGCTGTGATGGGTAGCCGGTATGCGTGCGTGTCCGTTAACGGATTGACATTGCCGACGCAGCGTCGCGGTGTGCACATCCGTTAGCGGATGTGCCATTTCGTGCACGTCCGTTAACGGAAGTGCCCGTTCCGTACTAGATCGGTTAGCGGGTGAGCCGTCCCGTGCGGCGCCGTTAAGCGGGCTTAGCCGACCCGTGATCGGTTAGCGGAAGCGACCGGTCGTCATGCGATGCTAGGCGTACGAGCTCTTGTCGCGATTCGTTGGCCGGACCGTCGAGCCACCATACCGACTGTTAGCGGATTGCCCAACCTTAACTTGGGACCCTTGGCCGGACTTGCCCAAACCTGCCCGGCCTTAGCGACATGCCTTAACCAGTTAGCGAACGTGCCAGACTCATGTGCATCCATTAACGGACCCAGAACCTACCTATCCATGCCGACAATTACCGATCGTGTACCAACCCTACCGACTGATTTCCGAACTTGCCGATTACACTCAAACTAGTCGACCAATACTTATAATTACCCTAATCACGCCCACACATACCAACTAAGGTCGAAACCAAACAACATTTACCCACAACCCTATATTGTCCGACACCAACCAGAACCTAATTTATCTTGTTGGTTAACTTGTAAAATAGGAAAAGTTACATAAAATAGTAACTAACACTTGATTATTCACCCGATTAGGTGGGTGAATCATCTAAGCAATCAGACTGGAGTGAAATTACCAAAGGTGAGTGTCCAAGTGCATGTTAATTACACTTGATTTGTTGTGAATGAACTTGCTTGAACTTGCATGCGAGAGCAAGTGTGTACTTTATCGCACTTGCACTCCTTGGAGCAAATTAATGATTATTGAACATGATTGATTGAAATTGCTTGAGCTTGTAAACTGGTGCCTAAGTTGTGTTGGCTGGAGCATTGACTCGCCAACTTGAACTCCAAACTGTCATGTTGATTGATTACTATTGAATGAGGATTGCCCGGAGCTAAGTGCTACGTTCATTAGGGCGGGAACCACCTCTAGAGTCCGCCAGTACCTAAATTACGGGGACGTCCAAACTCATTGGTAAGTCATTTAACTCTCATTGGTAAGTCATTTAACTCGGGCCGGCAAAGGTTTGGCTGAGGGGCTTGACAAGCTGTGGGAGTGTTTGTCGGTTGGGCGGTTCGCCGACCGGTATACTGAGTATTACCAAAAGCGTGACGCGCGGGCGGTGTGGGTGTAACGGGGAGAATGGCGTGAAGTGGAGTTCTCTGAAATTGTTATTGCTTGGTTGACGCGGTGTCAACATTCCAGGATCGTTTGAAAAGATCGGCTATGGATTAGCTCCTGAGAGCTCCTATATCCTTTTAAACGTGTGTTTACTTCCTTCTTGAACTATACCTGAACTTTATTACTATCATACCTGTTTAAAATAGTTGGCACTTTTATTTTCACACTTGCTTGCCTGCATGTCGTCTTGGCCTCACTGAACTTACGCTCATCCCGTTAAATTTGTTATTCCTTAACAGGAATTCGGAGTGAAGCGTCTTGAAGGCACTAGTCTTGACCAAGCCTAGTCTAAGTGATTTGTATCGCTTAAACTACATGGATTGTAAAGAAATATTTGGAACATATTTAAAGTATTTTAGGAAGTAAGTGAAATATTATAACCAAATGATGGTATTTGATGTTAAGCATTTCATTGGCGGTGATCGAAGTTTTGTGGACAAACCTCTACCGGACTTTGATAATCGGGTATTTTTGATGTAAATTGTTGTATAGTTCGGTTTGAACTTCGTTTTGGATGGTAAAATGAATATGTATAAGTTTGAATTTTTCTAAGCATGAATTACCGATTATTTTGTGGTATTACTCATTATGACTTGTTAAGTGACCAGAAGTCCACGAGAATCAGCAATCCCTTCAGTTCGGAAGGTAGAACCTCCTGATGGATAATGGGTAGAAAGGATAAAAGATTGAGAGACGAGGAGTTTAAGGATGGTAAATAGAATGGGACAAAGGTGGTAGAAAAGGAGAAGAAAGGTGAAGAGAGATGAAAGCAAGTTAGGAGTTACCATGGTATTGTTTAGGAGAAGAAAGGGGAGAAAAGGATGAGGAAGAGGTATTTAGAATATAAAACAAGGGTGAAGGTATTACTAAGGTTAGTGTTGAGGATAATAGAATGAGAAGTTTAGGGGAAAGTGGGGAGTTAGGATCTTAAGAAAAATATCAATTTTATCAGAAGTGAGAAAACGAGAATCAGAGAATAGGAACGAGGACGTAACTTCGGCACTGATAGGGTGATCAAAAAGATAAGTGATACTGATAGTTAAGTGGAACGGATAGGAGAAAAAAAAGAGAGAGTCGACTCAAGTTATAGTAAAGAGAGAGAGAGGTCAGGTAGTAGTCGAAAAAAAAAAAGAATCGAGACCAGGAAACGAAAAAGAAGTATTAGGCTATTGAAAGTATGGTTGAATGGAATCAAACGAAAAATTTTGGAAGAATGAGAGCAGTTGTAAGGAAGTAGGAAGAGACAAAAGGAAAAATGTGTATGTTTAAGTAAAAGGGAGGGTTGGTGGGGAAAGTTGATGGTACTGGGGGGAAAGAAAAGAGAAAGGAGTGTTCTAGATGGATTGCAATTGAGGACTGGTAGTGGAGTTGCAGGTGAGATTGTAAGGTGGTCAAGGTAGAGAAAAAAGTTTAGAGTGGCAGGCATACATGTTGTGTTTTGTCAAGTTATTTTCATGCCACAGTGGCTGATAGGAGAAGGAGAAACAGAATTGCAGCCTTGAAAAACAAAGATGGGGATTGGTGCAAAAATGCTGAGGAAGTAAATGAAACAATTATTAGTTACTTTCAGCAAATCTTCTCAACTGGAAAGCCTGCAGCATGTTGCAGAATAATGACTGGTATCCCAAAGACCATTACTGAGGGGATGAACAGGGAACTGACCAAACCAGTGACTGAGGAAGAAATCAAACAAGCTCTATTTGCAATGCATCCAAGCAAAGCACCAGGACCAGATGGTATGTCCCCTTATTTTTTCAAAGATTTTGAAAACTGTGAAAAAAGATTTAATTCAAGCTGTTTTTAGTTTCTTCCATTCATGGCCATCTGTTAAAATCAGTGAATGAAACTCTTATCAACTTAAATCCTAAAGTTGCCTCCCCCACTCTTATCACTCAATTAAGGCCTATTAGTCTATGTAACACCATTTACAAGATCATCTCAAAAATTCTCACCAGTAGATTGAAAAATCTGTTAAAAGTTTGCATAAGTCCCTCCTAATCTGCCTTCATTCCTGGAAGGCAGATCATTGATAACATCTTGATTGCCCATGAGTACATACATTTTCTGAACAACAAAAGAGCTGGGAAAGAAGATTTTTTATTCATTAAACTAGACATGTCTAAAGCTTATGATAGGGTCGAATGGGATTTCCTAAAAGAAATTATGATTCAAATGGGGTTCTGTGATCAATGGATTCATTGGGTTATGGAATGCATCTCTAGTGTTACTTATTCTGTAAACATTAATGGAGAGAAAACAGACTTTATTGAACCAACTAGAGGCCTAAGGCAAGGAGATCCTCTCTCTCCTTACCTGTTTCTACTCTGTGCTGAAGGATTCTCTAATCTATTGAAACAGGCTATGGATCAAAAGACTATCTCTGGTTTAACAATTTCAAAGAGAAGGCCTAGGCTTTGTCATCTCTTTTTTGCAAATGATGCTCTGATATTTTGCAAGGCAAAGGAAGCTAAAGTGGAGGAATTTATGAAGACAATGGACCTGTATGGAAAGGCTTCAGGCCAACTGATCAACACAGAAAAGTCATTAGTCTTTTTCAGCAAGAATGTGCATCCAGAGAAAAGGAAACAATTGTTGGAGAAACTAAGAGAAATGAAGGAAGTCAAGCAAAGTAGATATCTAGGGCTGCCTTTGGTCATAGGAAGGTCCAAGAACCAAGTCTTTGACTTTATAAGAGAAAAAATGACTCATAGACTAAAAGGTTGGAAGGAGAAGCTATTAAGCAATGCAGGGAAAGAAAGTTTTACTTAAATCAGTAGCATTGGCTTTACCAGCTTATGCTATGTCCTGCTGTAAACTACCTCAAACTCTGTGCAAGAACCTATGCAGAGAAATGTCAAACTTCTGGTGAGGGCATAACAGTGAAGGCTTGAAATTACACTGGGTTAAATGCGAGACTTTGTCTAAAGGAAAAACAGTGGGAGGCTTGGGTTTTCGAGACATGATGGACTTTAATAAAGCACTATTGGCAAAGCAGTTATGGAGAATCATTACTAAGCCAAACATGCTAGTGAGCAAAGTATTAAGAGCAAGGTACTTTAAAGGGAAGTCATTGTGGGAGCAGCAGATTAGAGTGTCTGATTCCTGGTGCTGGAAAAGCTTGATGAGTGCACGGGAATTATTGGAAGAAGGGATAAGAAAGAGAGTTGGAGATGGGAGGTCCATTAATATTTGGACTGATAGATGGATTGCAGGCAGAAGGGATGGAAAAGTAGGCAAATAGCAACCTAATGGATGCAAGGAAACAAAGGTTCATAAGTTGATCAGTCAAGGTGCTTGGAAGCAAGACTTGGTGAAGAAACTGTTTGATGAAAATATTCACAGAGAAATTCTGAAAATACCATTGAGCTGCCAGGGAATGAAGGATAAACTCTATTAGGCATGGACTGCAAATGGGGACTACAGTGTGAAATCAGGTTACCACTTGGCCAGGAGTAAGGGAGAATATCAAATCAATGATAAAAATGGAAATGGAGCCAGTAGCACACATGCATTGGAGGCAAAATGTTGGAAATTTCTGTGGAAACTGAATATGAAACATAAATTAAAACATTTTGTATGGAAATGCTTGCACAATATTTTGCCTGTGAATGAAGTTATCAGAAAAAGGTGTGAGAAAGGAGACCATGTATGTAAATGCTGTGGAGAAGAACCAGAAACCTTGGAGCATATGTTCTTTTTTTGTGAGCATGCTAAGAAAATCTGGAAACTTGCTCCTCTTAGCTGGGAAGGATTAAATGCATTCCAAGGCAAATTTTGGCTCTGGTGGGATGGATTAATGGAAACAACAGCTAGAGTTGATGGAGAAAATCATATAATTTTGACTGTGAACTTGTTATGGCAAATTTGGAAATCCAGAAATGAGCTATCATTCCAGAGCAAGAGTAAGGATCCTATAATTACAGTTAACAAAGCAGTTGGAGAATGGGAAGAATACCAGCAAGCAATGGGAACTATGAGTAGGAAGCTAAACATAGAACCAGATAGGTGGAGATCACAAGACAAATGGCAACCTCCTAGCAATGGCAAATTGAAAATCAACGCTAATGCTGCTTTAGACTAGAAATCAAACAAAGCTGGTTGGGGAATGGTGGTTAGAGATGGTGATGGAAAGCTGATAACTACTTGGGCATGTCCTCGGGACAGTTGTTCTGACGCAAGGATGGAGGAAGTTTTAGCACTCAGAGAAGCAATGATCAGAGCTACGTAGGAAAAATGGAACAATGTGGAATTTGAATCAGATTGTAAAAATCTGATTGACAAGATAAATGATGGAACTGAGGATGTCCAGATTTCAACTATTCTGCAAGATATTAGACTACTACAAGAAACCTTTAATACCTGTTGTTTTTCTTTCACTGGTAGAAGGAACAACATTGTTAGTCATAAGTTAGCAAAATTTGCCTTAGGCTTGAAAAATTGTATAGCTTGGAAAGATTGCTTTCCAGCTTGGTTGCTTGAGTCTGTTCAAGCTGATATCAGTGGGACAGTTGCCCCAAAGCTGTAAGTTTTGTTTCGTTTATTCAATGAATGCTTTTTCCGTTTGGAAAAAAAAATACATGTTGTGTTTTGTGAACATGGGAGGTAAAGACAGTGGGATTTCTTGGAACAAAAGTTGGTCAAAGGAGTTATGAGAAAGAGGAAGTGCTAGTTAAGGTAAAGTTGTACAAATCATCAGCGAGTAAGGTAAACATGGAGAGATTTGAGAAAAATGGTGCTCATAAATGAAAATGGGAAGGTGGGCAAGGAAGGGGCTTAGTGAGGGTCGTTGGGGTTTTGAGAGGGAGGAAAGTGAATGGGAAGAAAGAGACGGGATGGTTGTGAAGGTGAAGGATAAAGGAGAAGCTTGGGGGCAAAAGAGTGAATTCAGCACTTTTGTCAAGATTTCGTACTTCCATCTGAGCAAGCTTGGAAGCAAAAGAGATCTTGGGTATATGGATTGGTCATGGCAGGCATTTACTTATTTCCGAGGTCGGATAAGAGGATCAGTTTCAAAATTGTTAAAATGATTTCGGACTTGTTTTTTGTAATTCTTTGTGTAAGTAAGCTAGTTCTTCCTATTGTATTGCCAAGCACTTTTCTAATATAAGTGGAGAAGGAAGGCTGCGAATGGGAAGGAAAAGGAAGAGGGAAATATGAGTGGTCATGGGAAGAAACGGAAGTAAGAGTGGGCTGCCTAGGGGGGTTGGGGTGGTTAAAATGGAGTGAGAGGATGGTGTTGATGTTAGAGGAACTAGTTGATAGGAGCAAAAGAACAATGGGGCGGATAGAGAAGAGCTGTGAAAAGCAGAGGAGCCAACGCTGAGAGGGATGGGAAATGGAAGGAGAACTGTGAAGCACAGTCATGACAAAAAAAAGGATGTAAATGGATAGGGAAGGCTATTAGAGATGTCGCTGAGATCCGAAAAGCAGAGAGAACTCGATGGAGAGAGGGAAAAAAAAAATGCCATGGCAAGGTGAAAGGGAGGATTGATGGTGTCATTGAGGGGAAAGTAAAGAGAAAGGTGCTGCAAGTACATTGTAGTTGTTAGGATCAAGGAAAGGAGTATGAAGTAGTGGCTGTGTAGTAAGGGTGAACAAATTTGGTTTCGAATATTAATAATAGATACTAAAAGATACCATATAGTGTTATATTATATCATGCACTTGTAATAATAATAGTAATATGTAATTTTTAACAATATATTATCTTAATATTTGTAATGTGACTATAATAATATAAATATATAATAATACTTATCACTTTATATATAACTAGAATTAAATGATAAACACAGCATATTAGTACGTTAACTTTCACCATTAAAATCCAATCAATTTCATTTACATTTAAATTTAAAATTATGTAAGAAGTAAGAATAAATATGTGCAATGCATTGTGCATTACATAATATAAGTGATTACGTGACATATAACTAATCATTATTTATAATATACTATCTTAGTATTTGTAATAAAACTATATTAATATAAATATACAATAATACATAACTATAATATTTATCATTTTGTATATAACCAGATATTAAGGAGAAGTGGACTACATATTAGTACATTAGTAATATTTATCATTTTGTACATAACCCGATATTAATGAGAAGTGGACTACATATTAGTACATTAGATTTCACCTTTGAGAGCAATCAAGCCATTTATAAATTAAATATTTAAATTATGTAAGAAGTAAGAATAAACATAAATGTAATGCATGCTGCATTACATATAAGTGTAATACATCGTGCATTACATAATTTGTGAATTATAAATGATTAAGTGACATATAACTAGTATTGTGCATTACAAGACCACATTATTTGGAAACAGTGTAGATCTCGATAGGTAAAATAACCAAATTATCGAATTCAAATAACCGAACTATCGAATTTGCACCGAATACTCACATCTACTGTGTAGTTGCGAGAGGTGATGATGAAGAAAAGAGTAGGAAATAAGGGTGGCAGGCATAAGCATCGTAATCCGAGACAAGCATAGTGGGGTTTCTTGGGACAGAGATTGTGCAGAGGAGTTGTGGGAGAGAGGAAGTGCTGCATAAGGTAGGAGTTGCAGGAATAGTAGTGGGTGGTGAAAGGGTAAAGATGGAAATTTGAGAAAGATAATGGTCCTTTCCCTCTTACCGCATTTCTCTTCGTCCATTTTAACCTTGCACCCAGATCTCTCTCTTCCTCTTAACTCAACACACTCAATTACCTCTATTTCCCACCTTATAACCACAAAGAATCCCTCTTCCCCTACACTCTCTAGCTTGCTACCTCTCCTTACCCTTTATCTCCTCCATCTGTCTTTTTGCTCTTTTCGACACCATCTATTTTCCGATTTCTTTCGATTTTGATTTCCACATTTTTTTCCATGACACTTTCCTGTTCTGATCCATTTTTACTCCAGAGATATTCTTCATTTGATCTCGATCCCTTTGATTTTCTTGAGCGAGACGAATCCATCTCTTCCTGACCGATGACGATTTTCGATCTTTTTGATGATTTTGAGGATCGAGATGGATGATCATTCGACATTCCGATCTTCGACGATTTTATTCACCGATTTTAATCTCTTTTTCCTTTCATCCGTCTTTTAATTTCCTGATTTTTCCTCTCCTCATCTCGATCTCCATTTTAACGATGACTTCCTTTCTCGACTATTCCATTTTCCTCATGAGTTCATTATAATTTCTTTTCAGACTATAGATCTTTTTCCTTTCGACCATTTTTCTTACAGATCTCTTCCATTTGCTTTCATATATATAGCATTATTCCGCTTAATTCTTTTGGCCTTTTTATTTAATTCCCTTCAGAACTTCTTTACTTTCTATCCCTTCCAATAACTTTAAATATATCGATTTATTTTGAAAGTTTCTCTTTCCGGACTTTTATCCTCAACCTTTCTCGATTTTTGACTCCATGATGATTTCCCATTTGCTTTATTACTTTTATGATTTTCGACTCCTTCCTTTATCAACGACATAATGACATTTCATTTTACATATTTTTTTCTTCCATGATTATTTCGCTGACTTCGACTCCCTTCGACCATTTCTGATTCCTTTGCTTCATTCTGTTTCATTATCCTTACTTCGATCTCCATTTCCTTCCTTTCCTTCCTCCTGAATACTTTTCGATTTTCATCTTTACTTTTCGATTATTTTCTACCGCTTCTCTCCTCCTTCCTAACACTTAACTCCCTCCCAACCACCCCTAATAACCATCCCAATGACCTTCACTTTTTCTTACCTCTCTAACATCCCACTTTGCCCCTCCCTCTTACCCTTCCCCTTTCCTTCCTTTCTCCATACTGCTAACATTTGAGTCTCACAACATGATAATGATGGGGAAGGGATAGAATAATGATAATGATGACGATAAATGTAGTCTTCGAAAATAAATAGCTACTTACCCATATAATTGTAAAAGCATTTAAATTGATCAAACTCCAAACTATTCAATACAAACATAACTTTTGAGAAAATAAAAAATAGAATGAGAATGTGATTAATAAATAGACTGAAAATGTGATTAATAAATAGATTGAAAATATTGCAATGTTTTAATCGTCTAGCAAGTCCTTTATCCATTTTTCTCCATCTCACCTCATGAAAAAGCAAAAAAATTGGTGGAATTAAAAAAAAATTCAATATCTAAATTTACTAAGAAGAGAAAACATAAAATTCAAACACCACAGAACTAATTTACCTAAAGATTCTTAGAAAGAATGAATAAGGAGCATGTAGAACACAAGATTAATAACTGTGCATGCATCAGTTTGTATATATGCTTCAAGTTCCAAAGGTCAGAAATAAATCAACAATTAACTAAAAGAAGGAAAAAGAACAAAAATACTTCAACAAAGTTCCCAGATTCTGGCAAATTAAAGAAAGCTATTATCCCAATATCAATAAACCAATTTTGCCTTAGAAAGTGATTTGACTTACCCAGAGTGGCACAAGTCCAAAAGTTGGATTGAGACAAACAGTGTAAAGAGCAACAGGCATTCGAACAAATCCTATTGAAGCAAAGCAAGTGATCTGACGTCAAAATTAATCCCCAAAAGAATGAGAAGATTTTGAGACAAATGACAAGAAATTCCAACAAGCAAAGACTTAGACCTCATTGTCTAGCACAAACCAAGAAGAACCTCCAGCAAATCTGCTGGTGTCATATGGGTTCAGACTTGCCATTAATGAACATGCAAAGGAGTAAATATCTATAAAACAAAAATAGGTCAGCTTAGGAGTTTAAACTCAGTCCTCCAATCCTCCAAGGAGCAAAGGACAACACTCACTCCCATAAAACACACATGCAAATTGCACCAAACAAGGGAACAATAAAATCAGACAGTAAAACAATTAAACCACAACCTCCTAATGTCGTAACAGGAGGCACTCAGTGAGCTAAAAATTAAAAACAAGCTATCAGCTAGATAGAGTTAATAAGAACTAATCAACACCTAATTGAACAATTTGTGTTGCATAAATTCAGATGCAACTCAAAGCAAATTACTTGTGTCGCGGGTACCTTTTAAATAAGCTCATCCCTTGCTTTCAGATAGACATAAGTATGCAAAATCATTTATGATATCTGACTTCATTAACTAGTTTCTGGAGAAGGATGGTAGTTGCCATTTCTTTTGGAACAACAGAAAGAATGCACAAAAGTAGAAATCTGTGCATAAAACTATCAAAAAGACAAATACATGGAGGAGGGGGAAGCAACAGAAGCAAACTATGCAAATGGTTCAGAATCTCAAAACTGCAAGAAAGAGAATTCTCAAAATCAAACTATTCCCATAAATCACTTGTCACCCCTTAGAAATTGACTACTATAGCTTACATCCATATCCATGTCCTGTCAATTATCAAAACAGAAAAGACTATGCTGCTCCTTTAGAAATTGACTATTATATCTTACATCCATATCCATGCACTCCTGTCAATTATCAAAAAAGAAAAGACTATGCTGCTCCTGAGAACTATATTCAGAGGATGTATATATATTATTTATTGGAATAAATAGCGCATCTAGAAATTCAGAAATCAACAAAGCCACCTTAACAGGTCAATCACCTCTAGGGAAGCTTGTGAAGTTCATGAATGGAGGTTCCACCCGCTCTCTCTCACCAAATTATCATTAATGCACCTTCTTGTATAACCACTATTAAAACACTCATTTACATGCCACAGATAAAAACTAGAATTTACTTTTGACAGATTAAAAAGATAGATTAAAGATAGCATATACAACCAATAATTCTTGAGGAGATGGCATCTGTGCCAAAAAGTCACTTTTCTTACTTATTCTTACTCTATAGCACTAGACTAGGGGAATGAATCAAAAAAGTCAATAAAAGGGGATTACCACTCGAACAGGTGTTGGATTACCACTTGATTAGGAAACACCTATTCTAGATAAAAAATTACACTTCTAGACCTGCACTATTGAGCAGAACCAATACATGACCACTAACATAAGCCTTGTGAGGGCAAACGATAAGGGCTTAAATTTGGAAAGGACAACACACTTCTATTGCCTTTTGAGTTGTATTGTACCAAACATCTAAAACATAAATTTTAAATTGCACAAAGAGGCACACATAAATTTTAAATTGAACAACGAGGCAGATTCTCCAGCCATTAGACTAACAAAAACCACACGAAATGTAGTCTAAGCAAAATGGATCTTCACTATACTGTCCCAACCAAACAGATCCATTGATGGTGGGATTTCAGACTCAACTACTGAAATGAGGTCAGGATTATCAACTATATCAACAGAAAAGCTGATTTTCATAACCCAAAACGTCCATATGTGGCTCTTCAATCGTCAGGAGGCACTGAGGTTGGGTGCTATCATGCTATTTGCCAAAAACTCTTCAATCATGCAGTTGTATTCAGAAGACAACAGCTTTATTGGACAGACATGCTCTTTCTTTTGAAACAAGAAAGAATGTGAAAAAGTGGCAATGTGTGTAGGATATACCACAAGCTGTCAAACCTATTACAAAAAAAAGAACCATTCTTTGCATGAAACAAGAACGAAGAGATGCAATTAATAGATCTAGCAGACCAAATTACATCAGCTAAAAATGCACTTTTTAACCACCATACTCTTGCTGAGTGCCTCATTAAAATAAAATGAAAAATATAAGCAATCAAATTAATGTTTCTTCCAAAATAAAATTATAATACCATACAAGAAAACCAACTTCAATTTATCATGTAAATCAATCACAAATTTGCAGGAAACACAATTTTCCCAAATTAAAACCACAAAAGTGAAAAGCAAAAGCTTACCAAAAATACATACCTGAACTCCAACGAAGAACCATACGTACACCAAAACATACCCAAACTGATAAAGACTAAAATGCAAAAGAAAACAAGGACTAATGGAAGAAGAAGAAAGAGCAAGTATCGCTGAATAATTACAGTAATGGCTACTCAGACAATGATTAGCTTCATTTATTAGCACAGAGCAAACAAAATTACCAAATACCCAAATGGCTTTTAATGGTCAAAGCTCAGAAAGGGGCACCAAAGAAATTTCACTACAACTCCAAGCATTGGTAATTTGTACCCAATCCATTATAAATATATCAAACCCATAATGAATGACAAAATTGCTCCAAATGAGGCAGTTAAAATCCTAGAAGCAGTTGAAACCAAACTGCGTTTTGTGTAGGATAAAGAAAACACACGTAGAGCATAAGTATTATTGTATCCAATTTACAAACATTAAGGTATAAACATAGTTTTTCAGAATAAATACCCTACTTGCCCATAAATTCTACATTAAAACGCTTTTAAAGTGAGCTAGACCCCAAGCCATTCAACAAGTCATGTCTATGAATCACATTCTTTCCCTTATAACTATATAAGAAGGAGTTTGGGGCTTTGTTTTCTTCTGCTTTTTTGGGGCTAAAATAGACTTTTTGATTCTTTATTATGAGACATTAATTGTAGATAATTGTTTAAGTACAATTAAGTGCTCCTTAACTACTATTAAGTACTATCAAATACTCTTAAGAAGTTGGATTTTCACTTATTGGCAGAGTTTCATTTACCGCTTCATGGACTTTGCCATTAAACTACATTTGCAATCAATTTACTTATTCATTTTTTTGCATAATCGTTACTTTAATTACTCCTCTACGTTGAACGAATGGCTATCCTTTTTGGGCCTTTTTTCTCTTGTGCTTTTATTAGATTTTGTACATGTCGTGAGTTATTGAAATCAAACTAACTTCTTTTGTTATGTTTAGACTAGGTATACCTTCTCTTTACAATTGAGCTGAGTTTATTGATATTTTCTCTACTCTCCTTTTGGGTATATTTTAAGTTACAAGGAATAGATTTATATATTCATTTACAGATGATCTTTATATGGTTATAATTGTAATTTTATAGTTTAACCTATTAATTTCTCCCATATTTTTCCCCCTATATGCCAAGTTAAATTTATTTTCTAAACCCAACTTTATTGCATAAATTTTCAATAAGGTCCGTAACTTCAGCATTGGACTCATAAGTAGTCAAATTTAGTTACTTTTAAGTGATTATATGAGAAGTGGCTTCTAATTGTGCTTTAACATTAGTTATCTTCAGTCTTTTGATTGCATCTCTTTTCTTATTATTTTTTCGCACTCTTAATTAGTTTCTTGTAACAAATCTCTTGCTTCTTTCTCTCAAAAATGCTTCTTCTCCATGGCTTTCAGTGAATGGAGAAGTTATGGGAATCTAAAGAATAAAATGATTGTAATTCTAGCTAAAGAGGAAGAAACATGCGGATCCCAAGGCCGTATTGGAAGCTACTAGCAATTTGTTCTTGTAACTAGAGTTTCGCCCACCTACAATGAAAGTTGCTAAATGACAAGAAAAAAAATAAAAGTGGGAAAGAATTTGAGAGAAAGAGGGTTGATTTTTAGAGAAATGTAAATCAATGTATGTCTTTACTTGATAGGTGGTGTTACTTTCATAAATGTATAATAGAGAATGATGCCTAATTGTACTTTTAAACACTAGAGTTGGTTATTTACTTTTTTAAGTAGTTTCTTTCTCTTCATGTAGTGTTTCAAATGCTTATATCAGTGATTATACAGTTAAACCTGACTTTCCTTTACAAAATTTGAATTGTTGGTAGAAAATTTTTTTTCTTATGATTATTTATGTCAGAACTTACTACCGTTCTCATTAATAAAATTGCAAACACAATTTCACACACAAGCACCCTCTACCCATGCATTGCGCGGGCTTTCCCCCTAGTATTAAAAGAAAAATACATACTTAAGTAATTAATTTTGAGGTTGCACCTAAGTAATACACTTAAACTGCCTACGTACCCATTACAGGGATCAAATCTCACATAGTTCTTAATTGGTCCAAGGCCTCTCTATGAATCTCATGCAATTAAAGGACAAGATCTCTTAAGAAAAGTATCTAAACAAGCATCATACGAAATAAAATAAGCTTCATAGTGCAAATCAGAGGTAGAGGCTAGATGCTTAGCATGATTCATCATGACAGGAAGCAAAGGTAAATGCTGTAATCATCCAAAAACACTTATATGCCACTTTACAAGACTCGACCATGATGGTTTTCGATATCAAAATTTTTTTGCTTAATTTTTCCTAATTTTTGCTACCAACTTTTCGGCTTGATTTTGTTCTATTAAAATCATCTTCTTCTTTAAAAAGATTAATTCAATTTTGATCTCAATGTGAGACCAACAATGAAAGTGTACCTTCAATCTTAAACCAAAGCATTCATCCAGAAAATTCAAATTGCACAATAATTGAGAAGAAACATTCAAAATCCTTCTCTGAAAGCTACTTTTAGAAACAAAGTACTAATCTCTGAACAAAACAGAAACTTGTGGAAACGATTGTGTGGTGACCATTGAATGCAGTAATGAAATTGATCAGCATTTTTATACCATAAAGGCTAGAAGAAGAAAGAAAATACAAGAAACCAAGGGAAGTAAGAGTGGGAGAATAAGAATAAGAAAACAGGATAGATATACACATACCAAACTTGCCATTTCATCAGACCAAACTTTCTCTATGATAATCATACAATACCATGGGGAAAAAACTACGAAAAAGAAAGAAAAGAAAAAGGTAATGACAAAATTAGTAAAGCACATACTAAAAGAGAATAACATAAAATCTAGATACTTATTGAAGTAATTATAAAGTCCATATAACAACAATTGAAATATCACAGAATGCATTTCATGCTCGTAATCATGTGTAGCTAGCTAAGTCAGAGTAGTCACGAGTAATTCTCAGAACTTCTAAATCCAACCAAATTCAAGAGAGAAACTGATACTGCAAAGACCAGGACTATGTTAAATTACCAAATCTTGTCTAGAAAGGTAAAGACAATGTACTTTAACAAAGATTGGGTATTTAATTCCTCCCAATGCTTAATAAATTCTTTGTAAACCAGAATCCATGTTTATGCAGGATAAAACATGAAACTTGCAAATTTAATCTACAGAATTTACCGAGAGAGAGACCATGAACAAACAAATGCCATTCGTACCTTTAATTAACCATTCTCCATTTACTGAATACCTAATAAATAGGAGTAAAGAGAGTAGAAAATTAGACTACCAATAATAAATCTCTGCGAAAAAAAGAAATAAGAAAAAAAAAATGCGAACAAAATACAAAATCATTGAAAAATTGACCCCTCCACAAAGTTTCCTCTTTGCTTTCACCTTTATCTAACGAATACCTAAAATCAGCAAATATTGGCCAGATCAGATTTCTTAGCGAAAAAAATCAGATTAACTTTTTCAAGGAAAAAAACACACACACAGAGACCCTAAAATTGTTCACCTTGAGTAAAGAATTTCCAGAATCCTTCATACTCGGTTGCAAACCTAATCTCTCAACCTGTAGCAAACATATAGAACAATTTAGAGCATACAAGAAAACTTAACCAAGGGAAAGAGGTATGCGTAGAACTAGTATTTGTTATAAAGATATGAATTCCATAACATTTTTAATATCAGTATAGTGTAAAAGTAGCACAACAAAAATTAGAGCTTGATATTTAGACATACCTGCTGATTTCAGGTGCAATTCCCACACTGTAATATGATAAAAAAGCAGTCCAGATGATCGATTTCACAGACGATGCTGGGATTCTAAGCAAAAAATTTGGGAAAACTAAAGCCCATGCAAACAAAATTGAAGTTCTCCATGCTCATAAAATACAGGAAGTCTCTTTGTATTGAGAGGTACCTCAGCAAATCCAAAGAAAAAATAATTTTAACATCAGTAAGAATCGGTTAAAAACAAACAACTGATGCAACAAATAGGAAAACAAAAGTCCTCATCAAGAGGATTCAAGATATAATTAACAAAAGTAGTTTCTCCCTAAATAATAAATTAAACATCCAGCAGCTTATGTTACTTAAATATCATATCTCACATCCCCACCACGGGTTCAAAAATACAAAAAGGAACTTGTAGCCTATAATAACTCAGGAAAAATTGGTAGAGGAAATGATCAATACCCGTCTTTGTACACCTATCAACAACATGCGTTTGTTCAAGAGGGTCACACATCCAAACCAATTTCAAGAGTTTCCACCAAAACAGGAAAACTTCTAACTACCAAACTTCTATAATTTATTCATTATGAAAAAATCTGCACAAAGAATAAAGTAACAAAATCATTTCCTGTGCAATTAGATTTTCTTGGTCAAATGCTTGAGTCAATAAAAGAAGGTATTTTATCCTTCTAAGAAATATCAAAATGAGTTCCATGGAATACGACAAACTGTTATATCAAGCTCTGTACACAATGAAGGCTTAGGGATGCATTTAGAGAATGAAGATCTTCTCAAATTAACAGGCCATAAAGAAACCAATCAGATGGACTTTTCTAGTGGTTGTAACGTGGCTTTGGTACAGGCCGAGAAAGAAGGGATAATAAGGCTCAAAGTACTCATTTTTTCCGGTTAAATTCATCTGACAGTCACCTTAGAACATTTGTGCTACCAGATTCATTTAAACTGCCTAAGTGATGAAAGAACGTTGTTCCTTTTCATGACTGCCACAAACTTAGTCAGCATTTGGACTTTTATCAGCTTGTAATGAGACTTGGGATAGGTTTGAGCAAAGAAAAGGATACTAAAGGCCCAAAATGCAACTACAGAGCAGAAATTTGAGGTAAAGAAGTATGATGGACCCTTACTCTTTTATTGTAATATTCTAAGAGGAAAGTAGGTAAAATGCGAAGAACACTCACTCACTTAAAAATGAATCAAAATTTACAAGGCTTTGCTATAGAATTCATATTTCATCCAAATGAAATAACAATAGTGTTAAAATTAACATTTGAAAATTTCACTTTAAATATTATACTTTTGATCAACCCAGATCTTGTCTTGTCAAATATGGGTCAAAACGGAATGGTATCAGAGCCCGACATCGATTTAAACAACGACATAAATATGTATTTGAATGAAGAAAATGAAACTTGAAGAATTAGAAAATTTCTATGCCCCTACATACTATCCCGGATATGGATAACTTTGACGATGTAGATTGGGACTACCCTTCCCCATGATATGGATGATAATTGCTTAACATGCGATGCTATGCTAACACTTATTAAAGAATATGCATATCAGCTCCAAAGATTGGAGTCAAGCATTGAATACCTTAATAGTAGATGGACATATGTTACCTTAAATAATTGTCATAGAGATACTTGTAATGAAAGATATTTTGCATTAAAAAATGCTGAAAATGAAAAATATCTATTAACAAATAAATATTCAAAACTAAATAAAGAATTTACTAAGCATTATAGGACAGAACATTTAGATAAACCATGAATATTGAAAGAATAACCTATTGTTTAGAATGTCAAAAATATATAAGTACATAGATGGCAGCAAAAGCTAAAATAAATAAAGTTAGAGAATGTATGATTAAATATAAGAATGAAGGAGAAATAATAACAGAAGCTTTAAATATACTATTGGAAATAGAGAAAAAGAATTTAGAAAAACTTGTAACTCAACGAAACTTGCATTTAGTAAAATTACATGGATGATTATAAGATAATAGAATTACCATCAGGATATTTAAAAATAGAAAAAGATATTTATGAATTACAAAGAACTATGTTATATATTCATAGAGATCTGATGAAGGAATTGAAAGAAATCAAAGACTCATTAGAAAAAATAAATTTAAGTGATGTAAAGACCACTGAAAAGAGAAAGAAAACAACCATCGAGCATATAACAGAACATATATCTAAAATAAAACGAGTGACTCAGAAGACATAAATAATTCTGAAAATATATCTACCAAATTGTCAGAATCTGATTTAGAAAATCTAAGTGGTAAATTAAAAAATATGGTAATAAATATCAAAACAGATAAACCGGAGGTAGTTAAAAATTCTCATATAGATGATAGACCCTCAACTAGCACAGCCCCACCTCCATTAAGATATAATAGGCGCCGACCTGGAAGTGGAAATTCTTTCATTTCAACATTAATGAATCTTGTCAAACAAAAAGGACATTTGGACGATTATGGATATACTTTAATAGATAAAATTACACCGGAAGCAATATTCCCTTTTGGGACATTTCTGGATTTGGATTGTGTAAAAAACACAGAAGAGGCAATTGATAAATGGGAAATTGGATTAAGACTAGTAGTCTCAATAAATAAATTAAGCTATGAAGAAGCTCAAGGATTTTTGGAAAAATCACTAGTAAATAGTGTTTCCAGATATTGGAAAACATTACTAGAAGATACTAGAAAAATAATATATGGAAATGATAAAAACATTAATGGTATGATAACAAGAGCACTTGAATTATTTCGCCTAGAATTTGTAGGTGAAGGAAGTTATTTCAAAGATGCAAATTCAGTACAAAAATACACTGATGCATTATTAAAATTAACATTATGTGATATGTGTAAAATAGATAAATACATTTGTGTATTCCAAAATTATTATTATAGAACTGATTTTAATAAACGAGAAACATATTTAGAAATGTTTTTCCCAAAAATACCAGACCCTTGGGGAACGAAATTAAGAGATGAATATAACCCAGGTACTAAGATACATTGGGAAAAAGGATTTTCCATACTCTGAAAAAATTAGGAAGATGGTGTGAAGAAGCAATGCTTTTTAATAAGACCAAAAAATTGAAACACCAATTTCGATTGTGTTGTGATAGTGTTAATATGCCTACACAAATAGGATGTGATAGTCCATACTATTACAATAAAGTGAGAAAAAGTTATAAGAAAAGAAAATATTTTAAAAAGAAATTTATAAAAAAGTAAATGGCTAAATACTATAAACAAAAATCAAAGTTTCCTAAAGGAAAAAAGATATATAAAAGAAATAATAGACATAAGAGAAAAATAGCTGATTGTCAATGTTTTTTTTGTAAAGAGAAAGGACACTTTGCAAACGAATGTCCTAAAAAATTCAATAAAAAAAGAATAGAAATAGATGATGATATTGAAGAATTAATCGAAAATAATGAATTTATCAAAGTAAATAGATTTGCAGAGATAGAAGAAATATCTTCAAATGAAAGTATATTTATTTATACTGAAACAGAGTATGATATAAACAGTAGTAATGATGAATGAAACACAGAAAGTAGATCAAGAAAAAAAACTCTGAAATAATTGACATTCACCTAGAAAGACTAGGAGAATATAGTCAAGAGGCATTAATATATAGAAAAATACTTATGAAAATACAGAAGAGTAATTTTTCTATAAATTCATACAGTGGATTTAATGTTCCAACATTAGAAAAATTAAAGTTTCATATTAGAAAACATCACATGTTCTATGGAATAAACCTAAAGGAAAAAGCTTTAGAAAATAGTTTAACCACAAATAAAGTAATGATCCCTTTAATATCTAAAAGAGATATATATGATAAATTACAAAAAATACCAGAAAAAATAAGAGATACCATTGGATGGATTCATATAGGATCAATACAAATGATAATAAGATCAACCTTTAGAGAAGGGTTAAATACCCCTATCGACTTGGCCATAGTAGATAACAGAATAAGAAACCGAGAAGAAGCCACTTTAGGTGTTTTACGAGGAAATTTAAAATATCAAAAATTGATTTTTAATATTTATCCAAAACTTTCATATAGTTTACAAGATAAAAATTTTGATAGAACATTATAATTAATACAAGATTTTAAAAGAAAAGATTTTTTCTTTAATGGAAATAGACCTTATTCTATCACATATATGATTTCATATGCGCTATCTAATACGCATCATATTAAAAATTTTGCGAATAATAATTTTATTGATATGCCAAAATTATTCAATGAAATAGGAAAAATATATCCTCCTGAAGTTACAATATTGAATTAAATGAAGAATTTGACTTAGACATAGGACAAAAACCATTGATAAATAAACATAATAATATTCCAGTAAGACTCTCTTATACTGAAAGTAGTGTAGGAAGTAGTCAACGACTTTTAAATAATAATATAAGAAATTCCAATTATAAAATAAAAACTAGATATTATAATGGAAAAGATATAAAAGACTGTACTATATTAATAGATACAGGAGTCAGTGGAAATTATATTTCCTATAGATTAATAAAAGACTTACCAATTTATAGATTACAAGAGTCATATCAATATAACAATTTCAATGGAGAAATTCATGAAATAAATGAAGCTATAGAAATAGAAATAGAACTAAATAAAAATAGAATTCCTATTCGACTTTTAATCGAAAGGGAAGGAGCAAATGATACATTGGAAATAATGTTAGGAACTAATTTCCTAAATACGGTATCACCTTATTCAATAAAACATTAAAGAATGATGATTACATATAATGACAGAAAGGTATACATTGAAAGAAAATGACTAGTAAATATATACCTATTGGAATTACCTATAAAGAATACAAAGCTGAATATTTTGCAGCATATATAGATAGTGAATTGGGAACATGTTTATGTAAATCTACATGTTTTCCACAACAAGATCATGAGAAATTATCTAGGCAAACTGGACTAGACATTTCAAATAACCAATTACATTAGCAACTGGAATAAGTAAACCCCAAATATTAATAGGATCATTTCTAATTAAATGTCCACCATTCTATTTCTTTGATACAGGATTGGATGTTTTATTAGGCAATAATTTTCTTCAATTATTTACCAAAACATTATTTGATACTGTTAACGCACAAATACATTTTAAAACACCTTGTGCACATTGGATTGTAGTATCCAGAATTAAATCTGCTTATGCAAGAAAAACACCAATCACATTTATCCCTCGCACAACTCAGCGTGGTGATCTAGGATATAAAGAAAAACCAAAAATTAAAGGAACACCTATGGTAAAATTAGAACAAACATTGGAATTAGAGACTATTCAAATAAAAAATATTACCAATATATTTGAAGAAATTAAGTTAAAATTACAAAAAAGCTATACAGAAAATCCATTAAATTTTGGGATAAAAATAATGAGTTTGTTGAAATAAAACTCAAAGACGAGAATAAAGAAATAAGGGTTAGGCCAATGAGATATAACATAATAGATAAAGAAGAGTTTAAAAAACAAATTAAAGAATTGTTAGAAATGAAATTAGTAAGAGAAAGTAATTCTCCCCATTCCTCTCCTGCATTCATGGTTAGAAATCATGCTGAAATAGTTAGAAATAAACCAAGAATGGTAGTTAATTACAAAAAATTGAATAGTGAAACCATTTTTGATGGATATTTTCTACCACATAAAGAAACTCTGATAAATATGAGTAAAGAAAAGAAAATATACGCAAAGTTTGATTGTAAAAGTGGATATTGGCAAATAAGAATGCATCCTAATAGTATTAAATACACAACATTTAGTACACCTCAAGGACATTATGAATGGCTAGTAATGCCTTTCGGATTAAAAAATGCACCACAAATATTTCAAAGAAAAATGGATAAAATCTTCAAAGATTATTCATTCATATATGTTTATATAGATGATATCCTTATAGCATCTAATTCAATTCAGGAACATATAGAACATTTAAATATATTTGCAGACTTATGTCTAAAACATGGAATAGGCTTATCAGAGAAAAAATCAGGAATTGGATCAGAAGAAATTGAATTTTTAGGATTAGAAATAAATAGTAAAGGTATAAAATTGCAGCCACATATATTAGAAAAAATACAAAAGTTTCCAGATAAATTAGAAGATAAAAAGCAATTACAAAGATTTTTGAAAATATTAAATTATGCATCAGATTTTATATATAATTTGGCAGAAAAAAGAAAAGAATTACAAAAATTGCTAAAGAAAGAGGTTAAATATGAATTTTCAGAAAATCATATAGTCATAATAAGGAAAATTAAAGAAGAATGTAAAAACTTGTCATTTTTAGTACTACCGTCTGATTAGAATGATTTAATATTAGAAACTGATGCCTCAGAAGAAGCATGGAATGCAGTTTTACAAACTGTAAAAAAGTAAATTTGTAGATATGGATCGGATACATTCACCGAAATTGAGAAAAAATACCATATAAATGAAAATGAATTACTTGCAGTAGTCAAAGGATGTAACAAGTTTTATTACTTCTTACTTCCAAAAAGATTTATATTAAAAACTGACAATACACAAGTAAGAGCTTTTATTAAAAATGATATTAAACCATTACCCCAAAACAAAAGATTAATGAGATGGCAAATAACCTTATCTGAATTTGTGTTCGATATAGAAACTATTAAATCTAATGACAATGCTCTTGCAGATTTTCTTACAAGAGATGGAAAGCCCGATGAATAAGCAAGATTTGCTCTTAAATAAAATCTCAAAATTATCTAAAAAGATTGCAGAATTGCAGAATTGCAGACGTCATTCAATGACATCATGAATATTGTAAATTATGAAGACCTAAATAAAGAAGTCGCTGAACTCCTATTATCTCATTCTGAGAAAGGTAAAAATACGATCAGCCTATATAATAAGGTTGAAGAAATACTATATGACCTATTCAAAAGGTCAATGATGATGAGGAAAATCTTCCCCCTTCACCGAGAAAGGAAGAAGCTGAAAATAGTAGGGTGCACTTTCAACTAGATTATACAAACAAAGGAGTACCTGTGCAAATACCTATAATCCAAAATATCTTGCAGGAATCTCCTATGGTTCATGATTATAATTCCCTCACGAGAGAATTATACGAACTACAAAATACAGAAACATATTATTTGGATTTTATGGGAATCTATCCCAAAATAAATTGTGTGCAGAGATGTGACCCTTAGCTTTGTCAAGAAATGGTTCGACTTTGGAGCTATCAATGCTATATACATGAGCACTCCTACTTTTGAAGAAATCAGTCTACTGCCCAGATGGATAAGAAATGGAGTATCACATACATATCAAAATAATCCCACATACGGATCAAAGGATATTTTGATGATCAAAATAGTCTCAATTGGACCAAACTTCAAAAATACTACCAAATTTGATGCATATCATTACATAAAGTTAATGAAATTTGATGAATTAGAAATTAAGGTCTATTCTCAGAGAAAGGAATATGAATACCTCAAGGAAGATAAAATACATTATAAAAGAGCATTGGGGATGAAGATCGTTATGCAAAATTTGGAAAATGCCCCGAAGCAAGGATTCCGAACATATGGCGGAGAAGGAATGTTTTCATCCATCATAACGTCATATGCTAAAAAGAGTCCAGAAGCAGCGATAAAATATCTACAAAGGAAAATACATCTGTTAGATAGCTGTCAAATCAAATCCAACCAGAAGGCAATCGCTACATTATGTCGAATGAGAAAACATGCACCAAATAGCTATCTAGCATGCAGGAACAAGGAAAGCGGCTCATCCAACAGCAATAACTAACTTTCATCCAGCAACAATAAAGAAGGATGACTTTTCATTAGTAATAATACAGTGCATCGTAAGCCCCTTACGCCTTATGGATGCCAAATGAAATATCTGAAATCCGCACAGTTAGATAAAAGGATGAAGTTCAAACATGAAGTTCGGAAAAACTGCTATAAATAGAAGGAGGTAACATTGACAAAGCATCGATAGGTCGAATAGATGGAATGAAACCCAAAAACTCTTCCTTCATAATTTCTAGATGTTAGGTAAAATATCTCTCATGTATAGTTAAATAAGAGAGAAGAGTGTTCTGAACTTAACCTATGTACCTATTAGTATACATCAATAAAAGAAGAAGAAGTTCTTCATAAATCTTTATCTTTAAAATTTCTGTATTCCCTAAAGATAGAAAACAAATTTGCCTGAGAGATTCCTGCTGCCCCAAAGAAAGTCACCCTTGTTGTTGGAGGCTGAAATGCTCAAGTAAGAAGTCCGTAGGAGGTAGCCGGAGACTTGTCGGTCAAAGAGTAGAAATTTGAGGTAAGGAAACGTGATAGACTCTTACTCTTTTATTGTAATATTCTAAGAGAAAAGTAGCTAAAATGCGAAGAACACTCACTCACTTAAAAATGGATCAAAATTTACAAGGCTTTGCTATAGAATTCATATTTCATCCAAATGAAATAACAATAGTGTTAAAATTAACATTTGAAAATTTCACTTTAAATATTATAGCAAGATATTTTGGATTATAGGTATTTGCACAAGTACTTCTTTGCTTGTGTAATCTGGTCGAAGGTGCACCCTGCTATTTTCAGCTTCTTCCTTTCCCAGTGAAGGGGGAAAATTTTCCTCATCATCATTGACCTTTTGAATAGGTCATATAGTATTTCTTCAACCTTACCATATATATCGATCGATTTTTACCTTTCTAATGAGATAATAGGAGTTCGTGAGACTTCTTTATTTAAGCTTTCATAATTTACAATATTCATGATGTCATTGAATGACGCCGCATTTGCAATCTTCTCGATAATTCGAGATTTTATTTAAGAGCAAATCTTGCTTATTCATCGAAGCTTTCCATCTCTTGTAAAAAAATTTACAAGAGCATTGTCGTTAGATTTAATAGTTTCTATATCGAACACAAATTCAGATAAGGCCATTTGCCATCTCATTAATCTTTTGTTTTGAGGTAATGGTTTAATATCATTTTAATAAAACTCTTACCACGATTGTCGCTTTTAATATAAACCTTTTTGGAAGTAAGAAGTAATAAAACTTGTTATATCCTTTGACTACCGCAAATAATTCCTTTTCATTTATATGGTATTTTTTCTCAATTTCTGTGAATGTACCATCCATATCTACAAATTTGTTTTTTTACGCTTGTAAACTCGCGACCCATGCTTCTTCTGAGACATCAGTTTCTAATATTAAATCATCCTCATCAAACGGTAGTACTAAAAATGGCAAGTTTTTACATTCTTCTTTAATTTTCCTTATTATGGCTATATGATTTTCTGAAAATTCATATTTAACCCTTTCTTTAGCAATTTTGTAATTTTTTCTTTTTTCTACCAAATTATATATAAAATCTGATGCATAATTTAATATTTCCAAAATCTTTGTAATTGCTTTTATCTTCTAATTTATCCGAAACTTTGTATTTTTCTAATATATGTGGCTGCAATTTTATAACCTTTACTATTTATTTTAATCCTAAAATTCAATTTCTTTCCATCCAATTCTTTTTTTTCTCCCGATAAGCCTATTCCATGTTTTAGACATAAGTCTGCAAATATATTTAAATGTTCTATATGTTCTTGAATTCAATCAGATGCTATAAGGATACCATCTATATAAACATATATGAATGAATAATCTTTGAAGATTTTATCCATTTTTCTTTGAAATATTTGTGGTGCATTTTTTAATTTGAAAGGCATTACTAACCATTCATAATGTCCTTGAGGTGTACTAAATGCTGTGTATTTAATACTATTAGGATGCATTCTTATTTGCCAATATCCACTTTTACAATCAAACTTTGTGTATATTTTCTTTTCTTTACTCATATTTATCAGAGTTTCTTTATGTGATAGAAAATATCCATCAAAAATGGTTTCACTATTCAATTTTTTGTAATTAACTACCATTCTTGGTTTATTTCTAACTATTTCAGCATGATTTCTAACCATGAATGGTGAGAGGAATGAGGAGAATTACTTTCTACTAATTTCATTTCTAACAATTCTTTAATTTTTTTTAAACTCTTCTTTATCTATTATGTTATATCTCATTGGCCTAACCCTTATTTCTTTCTTTCTGTCTTTGAATTTTATTTCAACAAACCTCATTATTTTTATCCCAAAATTTTAATGGTTTTCAGATAGCTTTTTTTTGTAATTTTAACTTTTAATTTCTTCAAATATATTGGTAATATTTTTTATTTGAATAGTCTCTAATTGCAATGTTTGTTCTAATTTTAACATAGGTGTTCCTTTAATTTTTGGTTTTTCTTTATATCCTAGATCACCACCGAAATGTGAGGGATAAATGTGATTGGTGTTTTCTTGCATAAGCAGATTTAGTCTGATACTACAATCCAATGTGCACAAGGTGTTTTAAAATGTATTTGTGCAAATATCAAATAAATAATATTTTGGTAAATAATTGAAGAAAATTATTGCCTAATAAAACATCCAATCCTGTATCAAAGAAATAGAATGGTGCACATTTAATTAGAAATGATCCTATTAATATTTGGGGTTTACTTATTCTAGTTGTTAATGTAATTGGATTATTTGAAATGTCTAGTCCAGTTTGCCTAGGTAATTTCTCATGATCTTGTTGTGGAAAACATGTAGATTTACATAAACATGTTCCCAATTCACTATCTATATATGCTGCAAAATATTCAGCTTTGTATTCTTTATAGGTAATTCCAATAGGTATATATTTACTAGTCATTTTCTTTCAATGTATACCTTTCTGTCATTATATGTAATCATCATTCTTTAATGTTTTATTGAATAAGGTGATACCGTATTTAGGAAATTAGTTCCTAACATTATTTCCAATGTATCATTTGCTCCTTCCCTTTCGATTAAAAGTCGAATATGAATTCTATTTTTATTTAGTTCTATTTCTATTTCTATAGCTTCATTTATTTCATGAATTTCTCCATTGAAATTGGTATATTGATATAACTCTTGTAATCTATAAATTGGTAAGTCTTTTATTAATCTATAGCAAATATAATTTCCACGCTCTGTATCTATTAATATAGTACGCCTTCCATATCTTTCCATTATAATATCTAGTTTTATTTATAATTGAAATTTCTTATATTATTATTTAAAAGTCGCTGACTACTCCTACACTACTTTCAAGATAAGAGAATCTTACCAAATATTATTATGTTTATTTATCAATGGTTTTTGTCCTATGTCCAAGTCAAATTCTTCATTTAATTCAATATTAGTAACTTCAGGAGGATATATTTTTCCTATTTCATTGAATAATTTTGGCACATCAATAAAATTATTATTCGCAAAATTTTCAATATGGTGTGTATTAGATAGCGCATATGAAATCATATATGTGATAGAATAAGGTCTATTTCCATTAAAGAAAAATCTTTCTTTTAAAAATCTTGTATTAATGATAATGTTCTATCAAAATCTTTATCTTGTAAACTATATGAAAGTTTTGATAAATATTAAAATCAATTTTGATATTTTAAATTTCCTCGTAAGACACCTAAAGTGGCTTTCTCGGTTTCTTATTCCTGCTATCTACTATGGCTAAGTCGATAAGGGTATTTAACCCTTCTAAATGTTGATCTTATTATCATTTGTATTGATCCTATATGAATCCATCCAATGGTATCTCTTATTTTTCTGATATTTTTTAATTTATCATATATATCTCTTCTAGATATTAAAGGATCATTACTTTATTTGTGGTTAAACTATTTCCTAAAGCTTTTCCTTTAGGTTTATTCCATAGAACATATGATGTTTCTAATGTGAAACTTTAATTTTCTAATGCTGGAACATTAAATCCATTAGATGAATTTATAGAAAAATTACTCTTCTCAGATTTTCATAAGTATTTTCTATTTATTAATGCCTCTTGACTATATTCCCCTAGTCTTTCTAGGTGAATGTCAATTGTTTTAGAGTTTTCTTCTTGATCTACTTTCTATATTTCATTCATCATTACTACTGCTTATATCATACTCTATTTCAAGAGATAAATAAATATACTTTTGAAGATATTTCTTCTATCTCTAAAATCTATTTAGTTCGATAAATTCATTATTTTCGATTAATTCTTCAATATCATCATCTATTTCTATTCATTTTTTATTGAATTTTTTAGGACATTCCATAGCAAAGTGTCCTTCTTTACAAAAAATAACATTAAAATCAGTTATTTTTCTCTTATATCTATTATTTCTCTTATATATCTTTTTTTCCTTTAGGAAACTTTGATTTTGTTTATAGTATTTAGCCTCGCTTTTTTATAAATCTTTTTAAAATATTTTCTTTCTTATAACTTTTCTCACTTATTATAATAGTATGGACTATCACATCCCATATTGTGTAGGCATATTAACACTATCACAGCACAAATCGAATTATGTTTCAATTTTATTCTTATTAAAAAAGCATTCAAAGGGTTCCAAACCTGTGACCGTTTTACAAAAAGCCTGTTCCCTACTAAAATTTTGACTCTTCACATTCTTCCAAACTTTGATTTGCTTTCTTCACAAATGAGGCTTCTTGATTTTGAGAACTTAGCTCTTGCAATCATCTTTTCTTTTAGGAGATGGAAACACTACCAACTCTTGAGACTTGAGCCTTTCTCAATGTTTTTTCTTCTCTTTTTTTTTTTTTGAGAGCTCCTTCCCTTTCTTTTTCCTTTTTGAGCTTTCTTCTTTTTTTTTTTGTTTTGACCTTTCTCAATCTTTTTTTTCTTGAGCTCTTCCCATTCTTCTTTTCTTGTTTCTGGCTATTGGGAGTAAACAACTAAACATTTCAAGCTCTTGAAATTGGGAGCTCTAACAGGTTGTCAACAAATTTGTCCTTGATTTCAACAATAATCTGCAAGTTGTCTGCTAAATCTTCCATCTGATCTCCCCCAAAACCTAACCCCAGTGTGGGGCACGGTCAACAGGGTGTTAAATGAAAAGAATTATCAACTCTAAAGGCTCAAAGGGGAGTACAAAGGCCAAAGTGTTTAGATAAAGAAACGAAGGCCAAAACATCATCCTATTTTGAGGCAACATGATTAGGAACTTCCATAAAGCAGCTACTATGCCACTTAAATTCAATTAAGTAGCACAACCTATTAGTGTAGGTGATCATCAAGGGGTTTTGAAAGAAAAATTTGAAGGCCCAAGGGGTTTGACAAGGTTTAAACTGTATATGGTAGCAGAAAGAAGGCCATCATCACACTGGTCTCTTTAAGTCAAGTCCTAAGAGAAGTAAATAACTGAGGTATCTGATGTTGCTTAGCTCACATTCTGGTGGTTCAGAAATGCACAACATGTGCCAAAAAATTAAATAGCCAAAAGGATCTGAACATGAGAATATGGATATTTAGTGATGCACAACATGTGCCACAAGTCATAAATGCAAAAATAGTTTGAACATGAGACATAAGGATCAAGAATTTGGCTTTATTTTTCTAATTTTGCTACCAGTTTCTAGGCTTCAGTTTGCATGTTCAATGAAAACATCTTCTTATTTCTTTAATAAGATGTACTTCAACTTTGATCTCAATGTGAGCCCAAAGATGAAATTATACCTTCAATTTTAAACCAAAGAATTCATCCAAGAAATTCACATTGCATAATAACTGAGAACATTCAAAATCTCCCCTAAAAGCTACTTGTAGACAAAAAATAAGAACTTTCAAATAAAATAGAAACTCGTGGAATTGATTGGTATGGTGACCACTGAACTCAGTAATGAAATTGATAAAGCCATTTTATGCGTTAGAGGCTAGAAGAAGAAAGAATGTACAAGAAACCAAGAGGAGTAAGAGCTTGGAAAAGAAGAATAAGAAGACGAGAAAGAGTCAAGCATGTTGACACTAACATTTCGAATCAGATTTGCCATTTCATCAGAACCACATAACTAACTAAAACGTCCAGCACCTTTCCCAGTAAATAACACAAACTCAAAACCTCCACAATCACTAGAAAGAATGAAACATAAGCAAAGACGACCAAACCATGCAAATATAAGCCACACAGAAATAAGTAATAATATTGACACAATTTACATACTGTATTCATCTTCCAATGTTTTTAATCAGAAAAGGTTCTTGTTTCAGCTACCAACATTGCACCTACCAGTGTCAAGAGAAGAGAGCAGTATATTTCTTTACCCAGTTAGTTACACAGAGACTCACTGTTGCTGTTCCAATGATTCAAGTTCCAGCAATCTCTGTAACTAAACGTAGAAAGCAAGGTCCTCACCTAAAAGATTCAAGCATAACAACAATGCAAAATTGATGCTACTGTCTCTCAAATTCTTACCCAATGCATGCATAAGCTAGCTAGAAAGCTCATTCTCTAGCAGTGAAGTATAAACAAATCATGCCTCACTGGGATTAAAAGGTTTTGCTTCAAAATTCTCCTGCTGACTGTAAAGTCCTACAACCAAAATCAGTGCATAATTAACAATCTGTAGTTTGAGAAAGAGAACAATGCAAACAAAAGGCATCCCTTAAAGAGGAAGAGAGAGAGACTGACAAAGTGAATGAACCATTCAAATTTAAGTTATGTTCTAAAAAACTTGTAAACAAGCTAAAACATTTCCTAAGTAAAAAAGCCAAACAGCAATTGAAAGATGAAAACTTGAACAGAAGAACATAGACATAACTCCACTTCTACACATAAAGTGGAAGAATTAGCAGGCAAAGATTTTTTTAAGAAAATCCAGATACTTTAAAAACACACACAGAACCATATTTACATTGATAAAGAAAATCCCTACCATTAAACTACTGCTAGAATGAACAGGTTACTTTGAAATTTTAATTTTATCAACTGAAAAAACATGCAACAAGTTTCAGAAACAATATCTATCTCACCTCAATAGTCATAGTAACCAGTTTTTCTATCTACAAACAAACCCAATCAAAAAAAGAATCAGAGATAAAACATTTGTAAGGAATATCAACTTTGAAAACATCAAAACATGCCACTATTATCCTGACAATATCAATGAAATGTTCCAGCCAGCAAACACAAAACCATATCTCAAAAAATCTGGCACTGTAAATGTAATTGTAAATTACATGTTTGTAAGCATGCAGAGCACCATCTCCTTGGGCAAGTCAGAAGTAATATCCAAAATTCCTGGAGAATAAATTATACAAAACTTGTCCAACATATTCACGCGGCATTCTTTCTAAGTCATGATTCAGCTTTAAAAATACATTCACCCTATTTCAATCTGACCATACAAAATTTTAAAAAAAATGTTCTTATAGGATTTGTACTGCACTTTCGTGTTATTATTCATCTGCAAACTGTTGTCCTTGATTCGCTTCCTCAAGTAATCCCTCTAATCAACCCAAACATTCTTTTACCTTTTATCAAAGTAATGCATCATGCACATTGAAAACATACATGCTGAAAATAAATTTATCCAAGATATTGTGGGTTCCAATTCATTTTTACCAATTAACCAACGCATTTAACCTTTTCTTATCATTAACTTGTACATACAACCAAAGGAAAAAAGGAATAATTATAAACTACCAACGATAATATCATTAACTTGTACAACCAGTGAAAAGGAATAATTATCAAACATGTCAAACATGAACTGTTCTGCATTATTAGTAATTTTGAATTCTTGGTACAACAACATTTTAACAGCACCTTCAGCCAAAATTCACACCAATGCATGATGAAACATGATCCATTATCATTGAAAAAACAGATATCACTAGGGTATATGGGGCAATTCCATATCTCAGCTGCAAGATAACAACATTAAACGAAAAAGGCAACAACTTCGAAAAGTTTTACAGCAAAATTACCCAAATATAGACCATTAAACTGAATCGATCCAAGGGCATTTCCATAACTCAACAGCAAGAGTCTCAAATCTATTCACAATAAGAAATGCAAGAACCCAGAAATATTTCAGTAAAGCTTCCCAAAAAAATTGATATTATCCTTGGAAAAGTACAGAATTCATTAGACCGATACAGCACTTCCACATCTCAACCTCAAGAGTTGAAATCCATAAAGTTACAAAATGAGACAAGAAAAAATTCAAGAACTTAGAAGTTCCACCGACAATTACCCTGAAAAGATCGAGTGAAATTGGAGAAGGGGAATATTTAGCCCTCGTTTGAAATCATAGGAACGATGCATTAACGGTATTTTTAGATGGGTTTTCCAAGAAACTCAATTTTCAAGTAAAATTGCAAACCCTAAAGAACCGAAGAAGAAGATTACTCTAGGATTTTTGGTCGCACACAAACAAAACCTAAGAAGTGTACAATGCAAATAAAATTCTATCCAGGAATAAAAATAAAAAACAAGAACCACCATCTGATTAGTTTGTCTTATTCCGTTGTTTTACCAAGCACTTGAAAACACAAAGCTACCTCCGCGTGATTAAGAGTAATGCATAGAAAGAGAAAAAAAAAAAAAAAAAAAAAAAGATGAATTTTCTGTTCTCAAATACAATTCTCAAGAATTGAAAGTAAAAAATTGCTTAAATTTTAGGATAAACTAACGAAAATATGTAAAGAATTAAAAGATGAAGGTGGAGGATGAAAAAAGGGGAGAGAGAATTTGTGCTCAGGTTGCCTACCACGTGGAAATGAAATGCAAGAGAGGGGCAGAGATGGAGAGGAGAGCCTGTGCGTTGTGTGTTTGTGTGTGTGTGTTTGTGTGCGTCAATAATGAGGAGAAGATATTGTCGGCTTTGATTAGGGAGAGACAAATTAGGGGAGAGAGAAATAGTCATCTATTCCATGTATTCGTTCAATTATCAGCAAACTTTCAACCAAAATGA
>VZDL01000025.1:0-31093 GCA_013103745.1 Gardenia jasminoides
TTCACAATCTCATTTAGTATTTCGCAATTAAGACAAATGACATGCATGGAAACTCACCAATTAATCAAAAGCACATGAGTAAGGTTGGGATCGTTTTGAAGATTGCGTTGATCACACGAGCCAAGAATAATCATCAAAACTATCCAAACTAGCTTATGGTGAGTAGCTAAACTTTTACTCTCACAAACCCAACTTCCAAGTATTAACTCATCCGACGCAGTCTCTAACAAAGTTCATAACTAAGGCCACACAAGTCAAAAATTAACATGGTTTATATCGTTGAAAACTAGATTCAAAACACTAGAAATCACTAGAAAGGATCAGCTGCAAATTCATTTCACAAAATGGGTTAAATTGAGCCACAAGCTGTAGCAGTTTTGGAATCATAGTCAAAACAGTCCTGAGAATTAGTCAAATTCACAGATTTGCTGCGACTGGTAGAAAACGAACTAGGGCGAAAGCTTTATACTGTTAGAAATCTGTTGGAGTCTAGTTTCAAACGCAACAAACAGTGCTCAATTCTGACTCCTGTACATTCAGTTTTGGTCTGTTTTCTAAAGGCTGGTTCACTGCCCTGTTATCAGAATTTCCAGCAGGAGTGCACACGAAAATTGCTTTATTTTTAAACTTGGTTGGGCAGGTATTTTTCACTCATTTTATCCACATTTGAAGCCAAATATATAACAAAGCTTTCTTGGGTAGTTGGAGACCAAAACACCCCAAAAGTTTTGACAAATAAACCAAGATGAAAGAAGCAAATTTGGCAGATTTAAAGCAGAAATTTTTCCAGCTTTCTTGTTCTTCATTTAACTCAACTTTTGCTCACCCAAATGAAGTGATTTTTGAAAGACATTTTACACACACATTACCCAACATGTGTAAAGCATTTTAGCATCAAGAGTCATCAAAATTTCAGAAATAAAACAAGGGAAAATGCAGCAGAAATTTCAGGCAGCATGCTTCTCTCTTCTCTCCAAATTTTTCCAAAACTTTCTCACCCAAAACAAGCCAATATTTTTACTTCCTATCCGTAAAATAAACTCATCTAACATCAACAATCACAACCACAACAAAATCCTCAAGTCCAGCTACCTAAGAAGCCACATCAAGACAACTACCTAAGTTGAGGAATTCAAGAGCCAACTCAAATATACCAAACATTATCATTTCTAGTAAAAGTAATCCATGGATCTAATAGATCTAGCACTAATGAAGTTAAAGTTAAGAGATTTAGAGTGTTATACCTCAACATCAAGTAAGATCTAGTTTGATCGCTGGGATGAACTTCCAAGCATCAACCACAGAACTTTCCAGCTTAGCCAGGTTGCTTGCTTGTTGGTGATTTACTCCACAACTCTCAAGAGCAAGAAGATGAAGAGCAAAAGTAGCTTTCTTTCTCACTTTCTCTCTCCTTCTCATTCTTAGATTTGTCCTTCCCTCTCTCCCTCACACACTGCTGGAATGAGCAGCACCAAGGAGTGGGATGAAGCCCTCAAATGGTGTTCAAGGTGCAAGGAAAATTGAGGAAGAAGAAGAAGAAGAAGAAGAAAGCAGAAACCCTCTCTTTCTCTCTCTCTCTACTTTCTGCCCTCTCTCTCTGTAGCTTCAAGAATGGCTGAAAATGAAGGGCAAGGGAAGCAAGAAACAAGGCTTTAAGGGGACATAATGTGTGATTACCCTTAAATTGGGGAAAAGTGGTCAAACTCCACTTTTTTTGTCGACACATTCAACTAACTTTTCTTGGTTTTCTCATTCCGACCTTGTCCTACTCATAAATATATCTCTGTAATATCTTTGCATATGTCTAGTTTCATCTTAGAGTTACTACTCATGTCTTGGGAAATAACAAAATGGCTATTTAAACCGGCCGTGGAACCAAACACTACTAAATACTCCTAAAAAAAATTCTACTATTAAAATAATAACTCAGCATAAATTCACTAATATTTTAGTGAATAAACATAATATAAATATTTTTATTTATTTTTTAATAAAATAGATTTTGTGTGGGAGACCCTCCATCCTTCCTCCTTTAAAACAATTTCGTCCTCAAAATTCTCATTTTCTATACAAATAACTCTGGATACTTCTTCTTCTCCATATTTTCATTGAACCCTTAATATCCAACTCGCTAAGCTTATTAACAACTTTTACACCTCCAACCCAAAACTCAGAATCCTTATATACTAAGATAGTAATTTTAAACTCTAGTCACCAATGGGCGTTCTAACCTTCAAATTGTAAGATAATCTAATAGGTTTTAAACCAACACCACACATAAGAATAAAATTCACAAGTGAATACATGCAATACTAAGATCAATCAAAGTTTTAGCTAAGCGGTGAAGGTAGAGGTTGTAACTTCAGCGACCATGCAGGGTGACAACTCATTGTTGGTCAATAGCATAGACCCTTGTGGAACCCTTGGCCAATTTTCCCTTGCATTGGTCTACTTAGAGGTTGATCTATCCACTTTGCTGAACCCCTATTTCCCTGGTTCTGGACATGCAGGACGAACCTACGATCATTACTCCCACACCTAAAATGTTTTCCTTCTTTTCTCCAGCAAGCGTTCTCAGTATGATTAGACTTTCCACACATAATTACAATGCAATGGGGGAGTTGATGCTAAGCTTTCTTAGCACTCCTCGGTTCTCCCTCCACTTGAGTCCTCTCACATACTGCACCTCCTCAGCTGTGGCTCCTCTTGGGGCTCCCCTGCTGATGTTCACTCCACCTATTCCTCTTCCCATCTTGTGGTGGGGTACTCGTGTCTCCCGCTCACCATATTGCTGGTAGGGGCACTTCTTTTCACCGCTTGAAAGCCTCCAATCATCTGGCTCCCTTGTACTTTTCAATTCTCTCGGGCCTTCTCGATTGCATCACTAAAGTTATTAATTTGAGCTGCTGCTAAGCCTTCTTGAATTTTCACATTTAACCCATGTACAAATCTCCTTATTCTCCTTTGTTCACTTGCCACCAACTCAGGGGTGAATCTGGACAATTTCATGAACAGCGTCTCGTACTCCACGACACTTAGTGTTCCTTGTCGACACTTAATAAAATCATTTTCTCTTTTCTCTTGGATTAAAGGAGGGAGGAATTTAGCGTTGAACTCTCTAGTGCAGTTCATCCATGTCCTTAGGGTTTGGTCTCTATCCCATTTAGCCTAATCATGTTCCACCATGATCGGTGGCTCCTCAAATTGAAATGCCGCAATCGTCACTTGTCTCTCATCCGAGTAGTTTAGAGTGGCCAATATGTCACTTCTTCTTTTCTAGCAATTCTCACCATTTCTGGGATCAGGTCCTCCATAGAACTTAGGTGGGAAAATTGTTGAAATAGCTCTAAGACCCTATCCTCACCATATCTCGTGGGGCCTTTGCAAGTCCAGATCTTGTTGGTTAGCCATACACCTAGGATATGTCATGCGGTTAATTGCAGTAGCTACTTGTTCTCCAACCTCAACCCTAGACTCACAGTTTTGGTCATCCACTGACTCCCAGTCACCTCCCACATTTTGGGGTTGTCTAAACCCTCTCCCATAGCCTCGCCCTCTCCTTCTATCATCCATGATCTTTTTAGAGGACCAATATTTAAGATAAACACAAAAATAAAATATTAGCAATTGAAATTCCAGACAGAACCAAAAATATATCATATCTTTATAACAAGAAGTAGTACTCATGTATGTCATAGAAGTACATTCATTTCAAAGGGAAACACATCAAGTCACAACACACTTAAATAGAAGCAAGTAAAGAAATGTAGTTAAAACAATTACTTAAGCATACAAATACGAGGGATCGAGAACCATCTAGTGGTTTTCAACAAAGAGGGTACTTGGTATTCCAACTTCCAACCTCTCTACTCCCGTTAGGTTTAGAGTCATATTATTCTAGTTCACTTATAGCGAAGTTAGATAAACCACAGAAATCCAACACTAAAATCCTAATAATACACATTTTCAAGCACCAAAATAAGAAGAAAGTCAATTCACCTCATGGTTTGGCAAAAGAGGTTAATCAACTCAATCCTTATTCCCGCCCGACATACCAAGTAGATTACAGGTCTTCACGCAAGAATACATCTAATGCTTCAATCCATCCCCATAGTTGTGCGTCCGTCTCCTTTAATCATCTAGGGTTATTGAACTCTTAAAACTATTCACAAAATCACTTGTATATTCTCGATCTCTAATCTCACTAACAGCAAGTTCTCAGATACGCTCACTCTATTTTCTCAGTCCTTATTGTTGAATTGTATGTTCAATTCTCAAAATAAACTTTTGGAAATACAACCAAAGCTATTGAAGTTACAAAATTCTCTTCAAGTTCAGGGTTTACCTTACTAGAATGTAGGTTCATAATTCTTTGAAACTTAAGATTACTTTTTCAAACATGGTCAAAGTCATGTAGGAAAATATATCAATTTAAAGTCAAGAATTGAAAACTTCAACTTTCCTCTTAGATCCTCTGTACAGAAATCTAGCAAACTCATAAATTTCTTTCCAATCTTAATTCAAAAATATAGTAGAATTCACATACATGTCAAGAACGACATATTATTGAGTATTTAAAGCACATATGTGTCATCTTCAACCATCGGTTGGAAAATAAAACTAGTTCATCTCAGTTTTCTTTTAAACTTGAGGGTGAAAAATTTCCAGCAGTTAAACAAGTAGGAAAACGCATTTTGTTCTTTTGAAACCCCTCTTTTTTTAACTCAAAACCATCACATAAGGCATCAACTAATAGTTTTCAATATCTTAACTTTTAAAGCCAATACCGATAGTCGTTTCGATTCCTTCCATTCTTACGAGTACACTGATCATTCAAGTCTCAGTCGATCTTTCACTACAAATTCCTCACATAATGTTTCACTTCAATGTAACATTACCTAGTCCTTCAATTTTGTTTTTCACCAATCCCATATAAGAAAATCTCAAATTACAAATCCTCTTTAACCACTAGGATACAGTAGGTTCTCCGATTCACGTAATATTCAAGTTAATCCCACAGTCCAGTATCCTAAACTTCTAATCTAGGATACACTATAGAGATCTGAAGCCTAAACTTTGATACCACCTGTGACGACCTCACCTTCCCCAAAGGTGAACCAAAAGGGGTTTGGCGGACCGCCTGTTCAGCTCTCGCCGGGACTCACTACAGTCCTCAATCAAATCTCACCAGCCTTTAATAATTACAATAAACTCCAACAATTACATCCAAGTACTTCCAAATAATAACATAACCAAAAATCTTACAATTTAAACTCCAATACTTACAATTCCAAATATTTTAAAATAATATTATAACTATGAGATGTTATTTCCCAAGTACTTCAATACAATAAGTACATTTCACCAGACATCAGAAATAATATACCTAAATAGAACAAGAGTTAATCCAGCCAGTCACACTAGTAAGTCTCTACAAGTGCTTCCTTTGCCTCGAACCATGTGGAGGGGAAATAAATATTTTTGGGGTGAGTTAGAAGTTCAATGAGGTTTCAGAAAAATAAACAAATTCCTGTTTAATCAAAATCATAACACTTGAATCAAATAGTACTTTTCAAAACAGTTAAGTTGTCAAAGATCACTTATAAGAGTATGATTCATTAAGAGGTACCATAATAAGAAAACTCAAGAATACATTTGAATATGTTTATTAAAAGATACAAGAATTCAAGCATTCGAACAACAGTTAAATAAACAATTCACTTTAATCAAGAAAAAGGTAATAAGATGAGATGAGAGGTGCCTCCCACTCTGATTGAGCGTGACACAAACTATCATTCCGAATTAATCAAACACAAGCTACTGAGACGGGATGAGAGATACCTCCCACTCATTAGAGTGTGGTATATAATACCGCTCAACATGTATGGTCGATGAGATAACTGTCCAATCGACTTATTCAAGATTATAGATTAGGGTGGGATGAGAGGTACCTACCACTCATTGAGTGTGGTACATACTACCACTTAACACATATAGTCGACGAGACAACACTCCAATCGATGTATTCAAGAGTTAAGATCAAGGTGGGATGAGAGGTACCTCCCACACATTAAGTGTGGTACATACTTCCACTTAACAAACACAAGTTAAGATTACAAAACACGACACGTATTCAACATATAAATTGTCTCAAGTCACGAGTTCAATATCACATAAATAAATCATGATCTCATTTAGTATTTGTGAATTAAGACAAATGACATGCATGGAAACTCACCAATTAATCACAGCTGATAATCTAAGTTAGGAACGCTTTCAAGATTGCCTTGATCACCTGAGCCAAGAATAATCATCAAAAACTATCCAAACTAGCTTATGAGTGAGTAGCTAAACTTTTACTCTCACAAACCCAACTTCCAAGTATTAACTCATCCAACACAGTCTCTAACAAAGGTCATAGCTAAGGCCACACAAGTCAAAAATTAACATGGTTTATATCGTTGAAAACTAGATTCAAAACACTAGAAATCACTAGAAAGCATCAGTTGCAAATTCATTTCACAAAATGGGTTAAATTGAGCCACAACCTGCAGCAGTTTCGGAATCATAGTCAAAACAGTCTTGAGAATTAGTCAAATTCACGGATTTTCTGCGACTGGTAGAAAATGAACTAGGGTGAAAACTTTATACTGTTAGAAAACCGTTGGAGTCTAGTTTCAAATGCAACAAACGGAACTCAATTCTGACTCCTGTACATTCAGTTATGGTCTGTTTTCAAAAGGCTGGTTCACTGCCCTGTTATCAGAATTTCCAGCAGGAGTGCACACGAAAATTGCTTTATTTTTAAACTTGGTTGAGCAGGTATTTTTCACTCATTTTATCCACATTTGAAGCCAAATATATAACGAAGCTTTCTTGGGTAGTTGGAGACCAAAACACCCCAAAAGTTTTGACAAAAACCAAGCCAAGATAAAGAAGCAAATTTGGCAGATTTAAAGCAGAAATTTTTCCAGCTTTCTTGTTCTTCATTTAACTCAACTTTTGCTCATCCAAATGAAGTGATTTTTGAAAGATATTTTACACACACATTACCCAACATGTGGCAAGCATTTTAGCGTCAAGGGTCATCAAAATTTCAGAATCAAAACAAGGGAAAGTGCAGCAGAAATTTCGGGCAGCATGCTTCTCTCTTCTCTCCAAATTTTTCCAAAACTTTCTGACCCAAAACAAGCCAATATTTTCACTTCCTATCCATAAAATAAACTCATCTAACATCAACAATCACAACCACAACAAAATCCTCAAGTCCGCTACCTAAGAAGCCACATCAAGACAACTACCTAAGTTGGGAATTTAAGAGCCCAACTCAAATATACCAAACATTATCATTTCTAGCAAAAGTAATCCATGGATCTAATAGATCTAGCACTAATGAAATTAAAGTTAAGAGATTTAAGTGTTATACCTCAAGATGTAGTTAGATCTTGCAAGATCAAGTAAGATCTAGTTTTGATCCACTCAAGGATGAACTTCCAAGCTTATCAACCACAAGAACTTCCAACTTAGCCAAGGATTTGCTTGCTTGTTGGTGATTTACTCCACAGCTCTCAAGAGCAAGAAGATGAAGAGCAAAACTAGCTTTCTTTCTCACTTTCTCTCTCCTTCTCACACTCGGATTTCTCCCTCTCTCTCGCTCCCTCACACATGGCTGGAATGAGCAGCAACAAGGAGTGAGATGAAGCCCTCAAATGGTGTTCAAGGTGCAAGGAAAATTGAGAAAGAAGAAGAAGAAGAAGAAGAAGAAAGCTTGAAACCCTCTCTTTTCTCTCTCTATCTACTCGGCTGCCCTCTCTCTCTCTATAGCTTCAAGAATGGCTGAAAATGAAGAGGCAAGGAAGCAAGAAACAAGGCTTTAAGTGGACATAAAGTGTGGTTACCCTTAAATTGGGGAAAAGTGGTCAAACTCCATTTTTTGTCGCGTCAATGCGCAACACTCTAACTTTTACTGGTTTTTCTTATTCCGATAGTATCCTACCTTAAATATATCTCTGTAATATCTTTGCATATGCTCGGTTTCATCTTAGAGTTACTACTCATGTCTCATAACAAAATTCGATGCTTAAACGGGCCGAAACCAAACACTGGCAAATAATTCTCAAAAAATTCTCTAAATTAGAAAATAATAAATGAAAGCATAAATTCACTGATATTTTAGTGAATAAACATAATATGAATATTTTTATTTATTTTTCAATAAAAATAGAATTTTGAGACCCTCACAAGATTGCTGGTCCACCTCAATATCGATGGATATTTCCCTTTTAAAGGTACAAACTATACTAATTTTCTATTCATTTCATAATGTATATAATGTCCAATTTGACAAAAATCCGTATTGTTAAACTAACCTCATTGCATGAAACAGGAAAATGAGTACATTAAAGGGGGATGTCAATAACAAGGCCCGCCTGAAGGTTGCATTGTCGAGCATTACATAGATAATGAATGTTCAACATTCTGCTCAATGTATCTACACAATATTGATACAATCTTTAATAGAGTGGAGCGCAACAATGACAGAATGCAACAACCTAGGGAACTCTCAGTGTTTTCTTGTAAGGGACTGCATTTGGTGGACCAAAACTAGGTTATATGACAAGAACTAAATTGGCAAAAATTCACATATTTGTGCTAAATAATTGTGATGAGATTGAAGATCTCATAAAGTAAGTTTTTCTCCCAACTTTCTTGGCTATAGTACGCTCTGGATTTTTTGGTTAGGTGATAATATTTTCTTATTCTCAGTGAGCACAAATCAGAACTGGAGGCAAAGAATAGTGCAAATGTGAATCAAAGGCATGAAGAGGAACTTCCTAACTGGTTTCATGAACGTGTAAGCTTAAAATTGTGGCTACTATTGTAGGTCCCGAAAGTAACCTAAGAGGGGGGATGAATTAGGTTGATGAAAATTTAAAACTTAATGGGTGAATACAAAAGCACAATTAGAAGAATTCAAGTTTTCTTGGTGATATGAACTTTTAAGCACGTAATGAGATAATCAACCAAGTAGATAAACACAAGTAGAGCACAAATAAAGATAAAAGAGATGAACTCAAATGGACTACCAAGTTGCACCCAACTTGAAGTCCAATACCTCAAATTCAATTGCTACTTCAATTTGATGAAGTTACACCAAGTTGTACATGGAAGGATCACCACTTGCTTGCATCAATCACTCCTTGATCAAGCCAAGAGGTTTTACAACAGCCTTGCTAACCCTCACAATGCTACACACTTGAGCCTTACACTCACAATTGAAAAGCAATGCTTGTTTGCACACACACTTACACTACAAGAAAGGAGGAAGACACAAATTCACTCTAGAATTGTTCTTAAAGCTTGTAAGTCCAGCCTTTATGGTATATATAGGGTGCAAATATAATCACTCAAACTGCTCCAACGATTCTGAATTAAATGCAGGAAAATATAGCCGTTGGGTGTGTCGGACGTCGACACTCAAATTTCCAAGCCATCGTCCCTACGTTTGTTGAGTTCTGTTGTAGACTGGACGTCCAACCAAAGACTCCTTCGTCCGACAGAACCAGAAGTTCATGTTTCCATCTTCTCAACTGGACGTCCGAAACTTGGATGATCGTCCGAAAGCATTGTCCGAAACTTTGTCGTAAACTGTCGGACGTCCGAAAGCATCGTCCGACAAAATCAGTGGCCTATCCTTCTTGCGCATCCATGGACGTCGAACCTCGACCTTGCATCCACAAAGAGCATCGTCCGGCGATTCGGCTGGAATTTTGAGATTAAACCTGTTTTGCTACACTCAGGACTTAAAGGGATTAGTAAAATCATCATGGTGGTTTGTTTATCATCAAAATAGCCAACAATCTCCTTTTGATGATGACAAACCACTTGATGATTTGAATAGAAAGGAGGCAAGAAAACATAACTTTGAAGCGAGATACTCCTTACTTGTATACTAATTTTCCACATATTCATGAAGCACAGGACTTTACATCGAAGCACCAGATTTTGAACTTTTAATCAAACACCAAATCGATAATCATTTTCACAACCATTCACAAAAACTTTCAATCAATCAACCATCCCATTTTCATTTTCATTTTCCAACACCAATACATCAACCATCAACAATCATTTTCATTTTCCAACACCAATACATCAACCATCAACAATCATATTGCCATCATTTAATCATCATTTTTCTCCCCCTTTTGTCATCGATCAAAAAGAAGATTAAAACAACAACCAAGGCACAAAGTCAAGGCAAATCAATAAAAGAAGCATTAACCAATAGGATAAGAGAAGATAAGATAACATGAATAAAAGGCACATCGATAAGAGTTTTAGACAAGTCGACCAACAAAGTAGGGCCAAAACAACTAGAAGCTCAAAATGAGCAAAATGATGCCACCCTAAACATGTCTAAGAAATGAGATGAACCTAGAAATGTCTAAGAAATGCCTAAAACTTAAAAGGCGGACAAGATGAGCCACGTCATGCGAGAGGCGATAACCCTCTGAACTTTCCTCATCGGTATCAGTATCCATTGCTTGAGGTGGAGTATGAAATTGAGATGGCCCGGGGTCTTGAGTAGTAGCTGCCTGAGAAGTACCCCGCATTTCCATCAGTCCTTCACAATTTGTTGATCTTGTGCAGTGGTATGTGCTTGTGGAGGTTCGCTTGAGGGGCCTCTTGGTTCTTCCCTTCCCTAGCGGTTTCTTGACCTTGAGAGGAAGGAGCTCTTCCTTGAGCTTTGAAATGCCTCCCTTTGTTCTGATTCATAACCATTCTAAGCCCTTCCTCAAAAGAATATGCCGTTGTTTGATTTCTAAAGGAGAGAGAATGGGATCCAAAGAGTAGAAGAAGAAGGCTGAGAGGTCATTGGGTTGAGTAGGCAAGACAGGGACGCGTTGAAACCTAGGAGTGACTGGAGTTTGAGGAGAGGAAAGAGGATCATGAATGGTCTTAGAACGAGATTCCAAAGCAGTTTCTTTGTAGACCCATTCATCACCAACAAAACGGATATTTTTCTTTTCAAAATAAGCTTTTGTGAAAAAGCAATTTGGATTTTCAGAAGTGGGAGTACCAGTCAAAGGAACGTTGAAGTGATTGAAAATAGAAGTTACAAATTTTCCATAAGGAATTTTGCAACGACTGTCGGATTTGATTTTGTTCATAAACCGACACATGATAAAACCAAAATCGACTCTTATATTTTCCATAAAGCAGTAAAACAGATATAATTCCATTTTGTTTGCTGTGGTACGATGGCCAGAAGTTGGGATTAACAAATTACCTATCATAACCCACAGAATTTGCTGCAATGGAGTTAATTCATTTAAATCTGCTTCAGTTGGAACTTCAAAACGAGTTTGAAAATATGATAACAGTTTTGCTCCATTGAAGTGATTATATGAAGTTGGTTGTTCTTCATATGAGAAAAAATTTGTAATTTTTCTAGAACAATCAGGTTCAATGGCAGTATGGAAGATTTCATTTATGACATTTGGATCAAAAGTAATATCAATGCCATTTACCCTAGAGACAACAACAGAAGGAGTTCTTCCTTGTCTGATGTTAGCATAAAATTGATGAACCATTGGAGGATAGATAACATGAGGAAAGGAAAGAAGATGAGTCCATTTTTGAAAGGCAAATTTTTCAAGAACCCAATCTAACTTACAGGAATGAAAATCAGAAAAGGAAACAGAACGTTGAGTGATGAACCCTTTCTTGCACACAATGGAGAATCGGGCCTCAGCATCAGCATCAATGAAGGTTGGTCAAACCTCTCTAACAACTTCCTCTGTTTCCTGACGTTCAGTGCGTCCAGTTGCAGCCCTTTTTCTTCTCTGATAGGTGCGTCTAGAACTAGTTCTCCCAGCTGTTTGTTTTGCAGATGAAGAGCTTCCTCTTGTCCGTACCATGATGAATAAATGCAGCTAAATGTGGGATGCAGGGAGGATTTGGCAGAATGAAAAAGCTATTCTACACACTACGTGCAGCGTGATATGATTCAAAAAGGAGAAATTTTGAAAAATTCGAAACCTAGGGTTTCAAATGAGATTTGGGGATTTTTCAGGATTGAATAAGGAGAGAGAATTAGGGAGATCAGAGGCTGAAAAAGAAGTTGAACAACTAATATAGAGAGGAATTTTTAACAATTAGCTCTTGAAAAAATGAAAATGAGACCCTTTTTGCTAAGGAAGATGAAGAACTTCTAGGTTGAAGAGAGAGAGAGATGAACTGAAGAAATGACCATCCGAAAACCCTTTTAAAAAAAATTTTTGAATGTCGGACGTCCGAACGTTAGTGATCGTCCGACACCTGCATCCGATCCCCTGTTTTCTTAAAACAAAACCTTTTTTTACGTGCGGACGTCGGAATTCTTGTAGGACGTCCGAACATGAAACCATAATTCTGTCGGACGTCCAGTATGTAGGGCGTCCGATCCCCCGATTTTCAAAGAGATTTTCTGAAATTCCCAGTTTGTTCCTCAAGTACACAAATTGCTCTAAGGGCAATGCTTTTGTAAAAATATCAGCTATTTGATCTTTGGAACAAACGTAATTAACACAAATTTCTCCTCTTTGAACGAGATCACGAATGAAATGATGTTTGATGTCTATATGCTTTGTCCTAGAATGTTGGATGGGGTTTTTAGTCAAATTTATAGCACTAGTGTTATCACAAAACATAGGTACACATTCATATTTCAAATGAAAGTCATATAACGTATGTTTCATCCAAACCAATTGAGCACAACATGCACCAGCTGCTATATACTCGGCTTCCGCAGTAGATAATGAAATAGAGTTTTGCTTTTTGCTAAACCAGGAAACTAAGCATTCACCAAGAAAGTGACAAGAACCACTTGTACTTTTTCTGTCTATTCTACAACCAGCAAAATCAGCATCCGAGAAACCAACTAAGGCAAGATTAGAACATTTAGGATACCATAGGCCATAGTTGATAGTTCCTTTTAAATATCTAAAGATCCGTTTTACAGCTAGTAAATGAGATTCCTTAGGACATGATTGAAATCTAGCACATAAGCAAACAGCAAACATGATATCAGGTCTACTAGCAGTCAAATAGAGTAAACTTCCAATCATACCTCTATAATGCTTTTCATCAACTTTTGTTCCATCTTCATCCTTGTCAAGTTTGGTGGATGTGCACATTAGAGTACCAACTTGTTTTGAGTCTTCCATACCAAATTTCTTAAGAAGCTCCTTTGTATATTTGATTTGATTGATGAAGATTCCATTCTTGCATTGATGTACTTGAAGTCCAAGGAAGAAGTTCATTTCTCCCATCATACTCATCTCAAATTCCTTTTGCATAACATTGGAAAAATCTTTGCACAAGTGTTCATTAGTAGCACCAAAAATAATGTCATCCACATAAATTTGCACAATTAATAAGTCATGCACAAGTTATTTTGGTAAAAGTGTGTTGTCAACATCACCTCTTTTAAAACCATTTTTCACCAAGAATCTACTTAAACGATCATACCATGCTCTTGGTGCTTGTTTCAATCCATACAAAGCTTTTGAAAGTTTGAAAACATGATTTGGATATTTTTCATCTTCAAAACCGGGAGGTTGATCAACATACACATCTTGATCAATGAAACCATTTAAAAATGCACTTTTGACATCCATTTGAAAAAGTTTAAAACCATTAAAGCATGCAAATGCAAGAAACATCCGAATGGACTCCAATCTTGCTACGAGGGCAAAGGTTTCATCAAAATCTATTCCTTCCTCTTGAGCATAACCCTTTGCTACTAGTCTAGCTTTGTTTCTAACAATATCTCCTTTATCATTTAACTTATTTCTAAACACCCATTTTGTACCTATCACGGGATGATCTAAAGGTCTTTCCACTAATGTCCATACTTTGTTCCTTTCAAATTGGTTAGTTCCTCTTGCATGGCCATAATCCAACTATCATCTTTGAGGGCATCAATGACATTTTTAGGCTCAAAATGAGAAAGTAATGCGAAATTATCTACTAAAACATTCTTATAAGAACGAGTTTTTACCTTCTCGGATGGATCACCTATTATGAGCTCCTTTGGATGGTGTTGAGTGAATTTCCAAGCTTTTGGAAGATCTCTTGAACTTTCTTCACTTTTCTCTTCATTTTCTTGTGCATCTTCATTTTGAGGTGAATCATCTTGGATATCTTCCTTCAACTCTTCATTTTGCTTTTCTTGAATGGTAAGTTCCTTGAGTGCTTCATGTACATCTACATCATCATCTTCACAAACATCTTGGGAAACAACATCATTAGCTTCATCAAAAGAAACATGTATTGCCTCTTCAATAACAAGAGTCCTTCTATTATAAACTCTATAACCCGTTTATTCTCACAATATCCTAAGAAAAACCTTCATCCGTTTTCTTGTCAAACTTTCAAGATGTTCTTTAATATTCAAAATGAAACATTTACAACCAAATACTTTGAAATAGCCAACAATAGGCTTTTTGCCAAAAAGAAGTTCATATGATGTTTTATTCAAAATAGGTCGTAAAAGAATTCTATTCATCACATAACAAGCCGTGTTGACCGCCTCGGCCCAAAAATATTTTGGCATATCACATTCACAAAGCATAGTTCTTATGCGACTTCTTGAAGAGTTCTATTTTTCCTTTCAACAACTCCATTTTGTTGCGGAACTCTAGCTATAGAAAACTCATGAGAAATACCATTGTGATCACAAAACTCGGGAAAGCCACAATATTTAAATTCGGTTCCATTATCACTTCTAATTTTCACAATATTCAAATTGAGCAAATTTTGAATTTTTGCAAATAAGGATACAAAATTTTTGAAAGCATCATCTTTATGAGCTAAGAATAGAACCCAAGTATATCTAGAGAAATCATCAACTATGACAAAGCAATACCGTTTTCCACCCAAACTAGCAACTTGAGTGGGACCAAATAAATCAATGTGTAAAAGCTCAATGGTTTTGAAGAAACACAATTTTTTGGCTTAAAGAAACTTTGTTTGTTTTCCAAATTGACATGCATCACAAATACGATCCTTTTCAAATTTGATCTTAGGCAAGCCTCTAACAAGCTCCCTTTTAGATATCTCATTTAGCAAATCCATATTAAAGTGACAAAGTCTCCTATGCCACAACCAAGGATCATCATTTGTAATTTTGAGACATTGAAACCTTTTGAAATGATTTTCTCAAGAAAAACAACATAAATATCATTGTATCTTTTCCTTTAAAACCACATTGAATTTTGCATCAAGAATCAAACACTCATATTTCTTAAAAGTGCATAAAGATTCCTATCACATAATTGGCTAACACTCAATAGATTATAACCCAAATTATCAACTAAAAGAACATTATGAATAAACGTATCACCATTTTTACCAACATCTCCAATTCCAATTGTCTTGGCTTTTGTGTCGTCTCCAAATGTGACTTTTCCACTACTTTTTGACTTGAGATTGACAAAATGAGATGGATCACCCGTCATATGTCTCGAGCATCCACTATCAATAAACCATTTTGAGACTTTGCTTGCCTTCTTCAAAGTACCTACACAAGGAATAGTGAAAGATAACCTTTGGAACCCTTTGTATTTTGGGTCCTTAGGTGTTAGTTATGATCTCTAACAATCCAAGTTGTTCCCAAACCATTTCTCATGTTTTTCTTGACATAACAATGATTTTTCATGTGACCAAATTGACAACAAAAGCTACACATTTTGCTAGTGTCCTTGAAACCAATGGGTTTTAAATATCTAATACCCATTTTTCTAAGAATGGTAAATTTGTTCTCACCATAATTAGATCTTCTAACATTCACTTGATAAAACTTTTGTTTTTCATTTTGAAGAAATTCATCCAAATCATTCATTCTTTTTCTCAAGGTAGTTTGTTCCTCTTGTAATATTTTGCAAAACTTTTCTTTTGCATCAAGTTTCTTTGCAAATCAAATCTACCTCAAGTTTTTCAAATCCTCATTTTCATTTTTCAAACTCTTATTTTCTTGAAAGAGCTTTGCATTCTCACGAAGTAAGAAATTAATTTTCATTTTTAATTCTTTATTTTTGGCATAAGAATCTTTCAAACTATCATGCAATTTTTCAACAAAAGATTCAACATCATCATCATTCTCATCATCACAATCATAAATAGAATTACTAGTAGATACCTCATTTTCACCTATGGCCATGAATGCCATTTGTGCGGATTCCTCTTCTTCTTCTATTTCACCATCGGAGTTGCACTCATTCAAGTTATTTGGAAATTGTTGAATTTTGTCTTCTTTCTCCTCTACCTTCCTTTTCTTCTTCATTGGACATTCATTGGTAGTGTCCAATTTGTCCACATTCGAAGCATTTGTCTCCTTGCTTCTTGTTGATCTCTTGCTTTCATTTTCCTCTTTGATTAGGGTTGAAGTTGCTTGGACCTCCTCTTCTAAACCTTCTTTTATTGAAGATTCTTTTGAAGCTCTTGGAGAGAAGTGCCAAATCATTGTCATCAACTTCAACATCTTCATCATCTAAGGAGAATGATTCATCCTCCTCTTGTGAAGCTTTGAGAGCTATACTTTTCTTCATCTTTGCATCCTCTTCCTCTTGTACCTTAGACTTGAGATTTAATTCATAAGAGGTTAGAGAATTTATGAGAGTTTCAATAGACATGGAATTTAAATCTTTAGCCTCCTCAATGGCCGTCACTTTGTTTTCCCAATCCTTAGATAAAGCATTTAGGATCTTTCTATTCTTCTCACCCAATGTATACTCTTTTCCCAGCACTTCTAGATCCTTTATGATGTCATTGAACCTACAATACATTTTATCAATATTCTCATGAGGTTCCATCTTAAAAGATTCATATTTTGTGACAAGAAGTGATTTCTTTTGTTCTCTCACATTGTCACTGCCCTCGTGTATTTCTCTAAGCTTATCCCATATTTCTTTTGCTGTCTTGCATCCTTTCACCCTTGTGGATTCAGTTGCATCTAAAGCATTGTATAGCAGATTCACAGCTTTTGCATTTAGGGTGAGATTTATTCTATCTTGGGGAGTTAGTTCCATTCTAGTTTTTGATCTTGGTTGATGAGTAATCTCATCTACAACAATGGCTTCAAATGGTCCTTCATTCACAATGTACCATAACTCAATATCTATTGATTGCAAGAAGATTTCCATCCTATCCTTTCAACTCACATAATTTACCCCATTAAACATAGGTGGCCTTGTAATAGATTGTCCCTCTAAGAATAATGCATTGTTAGTTGCCATGATCACTCCAAAGCCGATTGAGCTTAATATCTAGGAGACCAAGCTCTGATACCAATTGTAGGTCCCGAAAGCAACCTAAGAGGGGGGGTGAATTAGGTTGATGAAAATTTAAAACTTAATGGGTGAATACAAAAGCACAATTAGAAGAATTCAAGTTTTCTTGGTGATATGAACTTTTAAGCATGTAATGAGATAATCAACCAAGTAGATAAACACAAGTAGAGCACAAATAAAGATAAAAGAGATGAACTCAAATGGACTACCAAGTTGCACCCAACTTGAAGTCCAATACCTCAAATTCAATTGCTACTTCAATTTGATGAAGTTACACCAAGTTGTACATGGAAGGATCACCACTTGCTTGCATCAATCACTCCTTGATCAAGCCAAGAGGTTTTACAACAGCCTTGCTAACCCTCACAATGCTACACACTTGAGCCTTACACTCACAATTGAAAAGCAATGCTTGTTTGCACACACACTTACACTACAAGAAAGGAGGAAGACGCAAATTCACTCTAGAATTGTTCTTAAAGCTTGTAAGTAATGGTTGCAAAAAGTCTTTTACATCTCCAGCCTTTATGGTATATATAGGGTGCAAATATAACCACTCAAACTGCTCCAACAGTTCTGAATTAAATGCAGGAAAATATAGCCGTTGGGTGTGTCGGACGTCCGACACTCAAATCTGCGTCCGAAGCCATCGTCCTACAGTTTGTTGAGTTCCTGTGTTGTAGACTGTCGGACGTCCGAACCAAAGACTCCTTCGTCCGACAGAACCAAAAGCTCATGTTTCCATCTTCTCAACCTGTCGGACGTCCGAAACTTGGATGATCGTCCGAAAGTATTGTCCGAAACTTTGTCGAATCGCCGGACGTCCGCATCGTCCACGTAACCGGCCTATCCTTCTTTGATCGCATCCGTGGACATCCGAACCTCAGCCTTAACGTCCGACAAGATCGTCGACGATTCTGACTGGAATTTTGAGATTAAACCTGTTTTGCTACACTCAGACTTAAAAGGGGATTAGTAAAAATCATCATGGTGGTTTGTTAATCATCAAAATAGCCAACAACTATTTTACTTTTTAGTCAGTTCAAGCTAAATTAACATGGTTAATACTATTTTTAACTTATTTGAATAGGTATTAAATGGTCCTCAACAATACAATGTTGAACTTCGATCACTAGCTCGTGGCCCTAATAATCAAGTTAGAAGATACAGTGGTTGTATGGTGAATGAGTATAGATTTCATACTTGGGATCGTGAAAAGGAGAGAAAAACACAGAATCGTGGCATTATGGTGAAAGAAGAGCATGGAAATAATACTATAGACTTTTATGGGATGATAAAAGACATTATTGAAATTGAATATCTTTTAGGAAAAAGAATAGTGTTATAGTGTGATTGGTGGAAGATTGGGGATAATTCTAGAATACAGATTGATAAAGATTGGGGAATTACTAGTGTTAATATTTCAAGAAAATGGTATGAGGATCAACCTTATGTGCTTGCACATCAAGTTTAACAAGTTTTTTATGTGCAAGACTTAAAGTTGGGTAAAAACTGGTATGTAGTGGAACAATTTGGTCCTTGACGTTCTTATGATGTTTCAGAACAATTAGAAAAAGAGCAGGTTGAAGAGGCCTACCAAGAAGAAGAACCACGGGAAGTTATTGTTGTAAGGGAGCTTGATGAAATTGTGTCAATTGGAAGAAAAGACACAGTTGCCTTAAATTTGATTGACTCATCTATTGTACAAGAAAAAAGATTTGAAGCAACTTCTATACAAATAGATGACAATTTTATTAATGATGATGTGGAGATAAATCTAAGCAATAGCGATGATGAAGATGAGGATATATGGACTGATAGTGACACTGATTCTGACTAGGTGACATTGTTTATTACCAGATTTCTTGTTTAAAAGACAAATTATATGCATATATCTACAAGTGTATGTCTAACTATTACTGCCTAAAAGTAATTACTAAAGATGTTGTACTATGTCCTCTTTTAAGCTGATGACTTGGATGTATAATATCTTAGTCAATTGATTATGAAATATTCAACTTGTGAGTTCGACTTGATTTTTTTATTTTATATTAAAGATGGCTGGACCAGGCAAGAGAGGACAAGCCTTGAAAAGGCCAAGTCAAGATCTACAACATGCACAAACATTTGCTTCATGTCGAGGGATTAGGAGTACATCAATGCATTCAGCATCAAATACATCTGCTCATTAGAATCAAGAACTTTCCCCACGTGAAGGGAAATTACGAGAGGATAATCAAATACAACAAGCATCTGACTGATCCACGGAGAGGGGGAATGAGGCTAGTTTAACTACTGGACTATCAGAAGATCAAGCTGTCGGTACGACTATAAGAGATAAACATATAAAATACGTGGCTAACATCCCTAATTTTGTTGATACTTTGAATTGTATGAGATCATCAATGATTATAGTTTAGGATGGCTTACTTTCAAAAGCCTTTTCATTGTACAGGGGTTATTAATTAACTTGCATATTGATAGTCATTTTATGAATAAATATGATTAGATCACCAAAAATTGAAACCAATAAAACTTGATATCCACTACAGGTTAGTCGTCCTTTCCAAAAAGAGGATCTACAAGGAACATATCATTGGTTAAAAGAAGGCAAGCTGATCAGATTTTGACCATTGAAGTTGATCAAGACGTCAAACGCATAGTGGGGAAGGATTCTCAATACTTTATCTCAGAGTCAAGGTGTCTTGTGTGAAAAATGGCTAGACTAAATGTGGAGAAATGGTCAAGATTTGATGACAAACTAAAAAATGACACGGCCAAGAAAGCCAAGGTATGATTGCTTAAGCCTTAGGAATATTAATATCTGGCTACTATAGTATAGAAATGTAATTACATAGCTGATTGACTTGTACTATTATAGGATGGTTTTCAAGTTGATGATCTTCCACATACAAAAGTAGCTATTACGCAACAGATGAACAGGCAATATCGTAGTTGGTGCTGTAGACTACATTTGATATTTCCACAATATGAGACAAAGGAAAAAGCAATGAATCATGTACCTGAAAAATTTTCAGAGAGTGACTGGATTTGGCTTTGTGAATACTTCTCATCTGAAGAATTTAAGGCTAAGGTTCAATTGGAATGTATTTTATTCTTTACAATAACTAGCAAATGATCATGAGTATCATACTCCTTACCCATTTTATGTTAAATTTTAACTCATGACAGATGGTTAGTGATCGGAACAAAAAAAAAAAATCGAGCAGAGCAAGAGACTCCAACTACTGTTGGCACGAAATCTTTGGCAAGAGTTGTTGAAGAAAAGGTAAAATGTACTCATTTTTTTGGTTAGTTTTTTACATCTATAAATAAAATATTTGTAGCTTAATTAGACACTATTAACAATATAAACAGAGGCGAAAGGATGGAATTGAACTTTCAAAGATTGAGCTATATGAACTTAGTCGAACCTCTAGAAAGAAAGGTTTCATGGTTAATGAGATAGCAAAAGAAAAACTGGTAAGTACTTCAATAGTTCTTTCCGTTTTTCTCTATTCAAATATTTGATTATGAGGACACAAAAAATCTTTTGCGATTGTCCTAGGAAAAAATGAAAGAAAAGCAGGCTATAACATCAATGACTAGTAGAGAAATTTGTTTGCAAGAACTTGGGTACATTCCTGGGTAGAGACATCAGGGTGTTAGCAAAAAAAAGGCTGCTCTTATAACACAATTTAGAGATGAAATTGAAGAAAGAGCTAGAGTAGTAACTGAGCAAATCAATGAGGAAATCAAGTGTTTGAAAGAGTAGCAAGTAGAAACTACTCGACTATGCCAAGAGATGGCAGCTAAGTTGAAAGACTTAGGCCAATAGTAGCTTTGCTTTGATGTAAGTGTATTTTTACTTTTCCTCTTCTAGATTACTGGTAGCAAGCTATTGGTTTAAGTTATTGATATTTCTATTGTGAACCAGGTTTATATAAGAAAAATATGCACTTCTAGCACTACATGCATTAAAGACTAATAAAAGTTAGTTGATTGTGATTCCATTACTTGAATCATGCAAAGTTGATTGCAATAACTTGGTGCTTCCATTTAGTATCCTTCTTCCTTTTACTTTTACTAATGTGTGTAATTCCTTTTTACGTATAGATGTTATAGTGAAGCAATTAGATTTTGGACAAGTCAAGTTCTCCAAGATATATCTAAGTAAGTTAAGCTTCTCTCCAACTGTGATTCTACCCTTCTATTTAATGGTATTTTTTGCAATATAATCAGTTCTTATTTGTTTTATTCTTTGAATTGGTGTATTGAATATGCAACACTTTTACAATTCATGATGAAATGGACCATCAAGTGACTATAGAACTTTCTTCACGGTCAACCTCAAAACTGAATTTTGTGTGCGGATGAGGTTATTTTTGGGGAGAAACTTGATGTAATGATTTGTCTTTTGTTAATGCCTTCTAAGTTAGGCTAATGTTAGGATATTGTGGAAGTTAAAATGCAATGGATTTGTATATATGGATGACGATTCTATGTTTATGGGTGAAAATAAGTTTACAACTCTGTCAGACGACTAAAGTTGAATTTCTTTGATATTACTTATAGACGATATCAGGTTCCCATGCAACAGCTCTAATTATATAACAGGTATATACTAAGAACAATGGCAGTGAGAAGCTTGTATGTTGTCACTAGCATGCAATAAAGTTAGTGATGACATTTGCATATTGTCACCTACATGTGATTACTGCTAAGTGACAAGTGTAAGGTTGTCACAAATTGGCTACCAGTTAGTGACAAGATGTCATCCCAAACAGTGTGGAGTTAGTGACGACATAAGTATCTATAGTGACAACTATATAACATATTAGTGACAACCATAGATTATCACAAATTTCTAGTGACAACAAATAGCTTTGTCACTATTATATTCAGGCAGTGACGAAGTGGAAAAGTTGTCACTTGGAGGCTTTTATGACAATAAATTAGTGACCATGAACTGACGACATAAATGCCGTCACTATTCTCACATAGTGACAACATTTCTTATTTTAGTGATGATATATGCTTGTCACTAAAGCCTTATTTTCTTGTAGTGTCCCTAAAAATTTGAAAGCTTGTAAATGCACTTTTCTCTTGAAATATGGCAAGGTAGTATTATTATCTATTTTGAAGCCAGACCAGATACGTTAATGAGAAAGATCTTTTTGGCATATTCAAAAATGCAAATTTTGGAATGCAGCTTGTAAATGACTCTTTACGGGCTTAGAAATTAATATATAGTTATATGGAAGCTCTGATATGTAATCTTTGAATATTGTTAACAACTGTTTTTTGCATGTCGATTTATAGTATCTCATGATAATAATCGATCGATGTTGTTAGTTAAGATCAAGCTTGAAATAGGGCTAACCCTTTTATAATGAATGCTAGGTTGGACTAAGGTTGGGCTTAGAGTTAAGGTCCAACTAAAATGTAAACTGAGTTTGAGCCACTATAGGCTCAATGTGATTAAAAGCCAGTTCATGGATACACAAACAAATTTATAAAATATATTTATATTTTGACATACATTCACATTTATATAAACCCTAATGCTTAAATGCTATAAATGTACTATTTTTATATGAAATGCATAATTAGTAATTATTATCGGTTCTTAATTTTTCACAAAATGGACTATATTTTTCATGTACACTGAGAGAATAAGACACAATTATTGTTGAATTTTTTTTGGTTATGTGACAGCCCCACCTCTCCCTAGGGCGAACCCTAAGGTATCAGCGAGCCGCCTGCCCAGCTCTCGCCGGGACTCACTACAGATCCTTAGTTCAAATGCAAATAACAAAATAACATCAATGTCCCAAATCAACAGTAACATTTAAACCCCAAAGTTTCCTTAACTAACCACAAACGCCCCAACTATAGTTACGATACAAAAGTTTATCCATCCAAAATTCCATTAGTACAATTCAAAATACAAGGGCTACATCAAAATACAAGATTAGGTCTCCAAACCAATCGACCCAAGTAACCCTTGGAAGCTTTCGATCTCAAATCCCTAAGGAAAACAAAGTTGAAAGGGATGAGCTAAAGCCCAAGAGTGATCCTAATATCATAAAAATCACACAAGAACCGTGGAGCAAAATATATCTTAAGCACCGGTTAATATAATTCAGTTTAGAAGCATAAAATGTATAAACACATAACCGGGAAAATACCGTGAAAGGATACAGGTTCCACTGGAAGCAGTTGCCGTCCTTGTTCAATACTCAACCCCTACTCTCCTTATAACTCCTAGTGGTAATACTCGAGTATACCGCAAGGTGCCCTAGGTTATCAACCCACCCACCGAGTCCACTTCGGCTCGAATAGGTCGACAACGGGGGAAAGGCCTTGTTCAAATTCTATGTGTTACACATGGCCTACAACATGCACAAATAATATACAAACAATGGAAAAGCACACGGTTGAACAATAGAATAAAGTAGGCGAGGCGATAAAAGTACACACTCGCCTTCACATAATTATTAAAAGCATTTAAACGAGCAATTTATTCACAAACATGCAAGGAACACTCACCAACAGTTGAGCGCAAACAAGACAATGTTGGTGGTTAAACACGATCTCCAACGTCTACAGAATCTCCTGAGATGTGAAAGTGCAAGCAAATTACTTTTCTGATTCCAAACTAAAAGGTTTGGCAAAATCCATTTTCAAAGGTGAAATGACGTGACATGCAAATACTCAATGAATTAAACTCTCGAAAACCGCTTATAAGGAGCACACGCATTAGCGTTAGAGGAAAAACGAATGAAATGGAACGAAAACGGAAAACACACACTAAAAGGTGCAGAAGACAGTTTTGACACCCTGTACGCTAATACTCATAACTCAGGCTACAAGTATCGATTAGAATGTACCGAGGTGCCGCTTTGGCTAAGAGAACAAGCTACAACTTTCGTGAAGACAACTTCTGCCCAGATTTTCTGTTTCTAGGTGAAAAATATCGAAACAGTTTTAGAAATTTTCCCCGTCAGAATTGCCGACAGGCTACCTTCAAATGATCATAACTTACGCCACAACCAATCCAGAAATTCCAGATGCGTTGGAAAGCTAGAATGAAGGGATAGAAGTTCCGTGTTTTGGAATAAAGCCAAATCACAAAGGATTAACACAAAAAACGAAGCTGAAGTTGCTGGTTTGTCATTCCTGTTTTCAGTTTTGCGCCAAAACTCAATGCATTCAACCAAAACACGCACATGCAAATCCAATGACTCGAATGCAATAACAATCAAGCAAATGCAACCCTTACACGTTCCACATTACCCTCTACAATTTTCATGAAGAAGTTGAAATCCAATTCCATCCCGAACTAGGTCGAAAATAATCAAAACAATGGCTTTCTACCCTATCGCAGAGATTTAAGCAGGACGGCTTCAAATGGCCATAACTCGACACTCACAGTCCAAATCAAGCCATTCCAAAGCCATTAGAAAGCTAACACATAAAGCTACAATACTAAGGAGGAAACAGTCATCTTCCTGGTCAAAATGGCCCATTACAGCAGCAAAATAACGGTTCGACAGAAACAGGCATCAGGGACATTTTAGTCATTTCACTGCTACAGTGTCTGATTCACCTGAAAATTTACAGGTAGAATCCTCACCAACTCTCTACAACTTTCATGCTTTGTGCTAAAGCTAATTCTGTTCTCATCATTTTCGAAAATATCAAGCAAATTCGGACAGAAAAATGGACAAAAATTCAACCAACAACACTTCATCACCCACAAACACAAACATAAGCTACAACATGAAACTTCAACTAAAACCCTAACCCTAGTTCTTGGCCAAGATTCAAGACAAGCAAAACAAGAAAACTAAGCCATGGAATCATCTTCTCAACTAGCTTTGATCATCAAGAAGCTATAACATAAGCAAAATTCATCATCTTCACCAATCTTAATCAACTAAATAAATTTCAGCAATTTCACCCAAATATCCATTATACAAAGTGTAGAATACCTCTTGGAGTCAAGGTTGAGCTTCCCAATCAAGTGCCCCCAACTTCCCAAGAAAGATTGGATGATTGAATTAACACAAATTTCCCAAAGCTTTTCTCTTTTTTTTCCCTCTTTTCTCTCTTCTTTTCTTCCTCCCTTCTCACTGGTTTTCCTTTCTTCCTTTCTTCTCTTGCTTGGCGGTTGGTGTCTTCTAGAAATAGCCACAAAATAGCACTCCAAAGATATTTTAGGCTTTAGTCAAAATTAGGTCAATTTGGTCATGCTCAATTTAACCTACTAACTTAGGTAAATTGCTCCCTTGCCCAAGTGATTTTTCTTTCCTATCAAACTAGTCCATAAGTGCATAAATTAACCTAGTCTATCAAAGCTTAAGCACGCCTACTTAGGCCACTAACCACCTAGAAATCTTAATCTCAATTCCTAATCATGCATTTACGCACGTAAAATCAAGAAATAACAAACTTGTCATTAAACGTAAAACTTAAATGTATTTTCAAAACTAGGGTTTTACAAATCCCAACTAGGGTTTTGCATATACATATTAGGGTTTTATCCCAATTTAGGGTTTTCGAAAAAACTAGGGTTTTAATCAAATTAGGGTTTTCAAACTTTGTAAAACAAGCAAGTCAAAACCAAACACTTTTAAAAGCAAAACAAACCATATAAACACCTTGGAAAACCAAAATAACTATAATTAACATTATTTAATATTTTCCAGAAATTGGAAAAAAATCGGGGCTTCACAGTCTCCCCGCCATAAAAGAATTTCCTCCTCGAAATTCATACCTTCAACTACCTCAGTTGATCTTGAAATCTCTGTTGGCCAAGAGGTTATAGGTTCTAGCCGCCGTGATCGCTTTCCTCCTTGAACTTGTTGAGAAGTAGTTACATTTCCTTGATGAGGATCACCCTCTCTGTTGCTTCCTTGGGCAGTGACTAACTTAATGGTCGGCACTCCCACAACGCAAACATTTCCGTCCTTTCACCCAACAGCTTGTCCTCCGGATTGCTTTTCCCACGATTCACAAGTTGGTTGGACAACCGGTTGACTTCCCATCGGTGATTCCTTTGATTGAACCCTTCTTGTTTGAGTTCTCTGTGATGTAGTCCCTTCTAGTTGCTCCATCTTATGAGAAGAATAGGAGGTAGTTTTATTCCACCCAGCCTTTTCCCACTTTTGGAGGCTGGTGCACGGGTCTCTCTAGGAACCCTCAAGGGAACTACCACTAGGTGCATCTCTTCGGGCTTGAAAGGCTTTCAGTTGAGATTTTGTTATCTCGACTCTTTGGCTTTCTCAAGGGCATCGGTAAATGTCTCAATTTGAGCTGCTGGAGCATCTTGAATTTCTAAGTTAAGTCCCCAGAATAAACCGCCTTATTCTCTTTCATTACTCGTAAGTGCAGGTTCTGGGCAAATCTAGACAACTTAGTGAATTGAGTTTCATATTCAGCCACACTTAGGGTTCCTTGGCAAGTTTTATAAAATCATCTTCTCTCTTTTCTTGGACCAAGTGGTGGAAGGAACTTTCATTAAATTCTTGTAACAAATTCATCCAAGTTCTCGAGTTTGTTCCCTTTCCCACTTATTTCGATAACATTCCACCATGCTCTAGCAGCTCCTTCAAATTGGAACACCCAAAGTTACTTGTCTTTCTTGAATAATTCAAAGCATCAAAGATGTTCCTTATATTTTCCAACCAACTCTGGCTATATCTAGGTCGGGACCTCCGAAGCAAACTTAGGGGAGAAATTTTGAAATCTCTCTAGTGCCTTGTCTTCTCCTTCTACTTGATTCACGGGGTTTCCTTGTTGATTTCCAAGGTTTTGACCAGCCATTTGTGCTAACAAATCAGTCATACGCTTGGATGGTCGTACTTGATCATAGCATCGACCCTTGGTTCACGATATTTCTGCGGCTGATTCGATTCACAGATCATCCCCTAGATCTTGGGGTTGTCTACACATCCGCACGTCCACGCTATCGGCCTCGCGTTGCCCTCTCGTTTCCATGTTCATAGCTAATCTATTTGCATACGTATATCAACCATACTAAACCATAATTAACTTCACACACACAGTAACAACTCTAAAGCAAGTGGAGCAAACATATTTTCACATAGTACATTTCACAATACAAATTCACACTCGGTCATGCCTCGACATTAGTACAAGCTAGAACTAAACTAAAAAGTCACAAGTCACAAGTTGGTACATACCAAGTCAAAAGTAGTAGACAAAGTAAACAAGTCATCAACAAATACACTGGCCTCCAAAGTAGAACATTCTACATCCCCATCCTATCATTCTCTTACAAAGGTCAAAACCAATACGCGACCTGGGATTAATAGACCCAAGAGATTCGCTCTAACACGCTCGAATTTCATTTCGCTTTAGGATCCTCAGGCAATGATCTTCTCCACCTCTCCTTAGTTGTTGTGCCATCCGTAGCAAAGCGATTATTGGCCTCTTGTAATTGTTCCGCGTAGGTTATTTGTTGCTCCTCGAGCACCCTAGTCTCTAACTCTTGAATTCGCCATTTGCTCCGCATTTGCATTGACTAACCTCTGCCTCTCATCTACTATAGCTAGCACCACTTGATATATGAATATGTTCGCCAACAATCACACCACCCATCCACCCTACGGCCCTCCGAACAACTTGAAATGGCTCGCTGGTCTATCATCCGAAACATAATGTATGATCGGTGTCAGCCGCTCCGAGGCAGTAGCCCTCGCTCCATTTCTCTTCCATTTCGACAATCCGAATAATTATCAGAATTAGTGTTCTAGGTAAACTATTACCATAAATCATATCATTTAATAGTTAACCTAATCCCACAGTCCACCTAGCTAAGTTTCCTAGTGTGATACAAGCTTCACCTCCCCTGAGGACAACCGGAGGGGTGACGGATCTAGCCTGCCAGACTCAAGAGATAAACCATCAAACCATAGAAAAGAGATACCACGCACTCAATATTATATGAACTCAAAGTTACACAAGATTATGTTGTAAACAACTCCAACATAGTACAAACCATCCAAGATAAACCCTAACCTCAAACTTATACAAAAGGAAGAAAAACCACAAAAACTAGCCTCTCGATTTCCTGCAGGCCCCTTCCAAACCTCTTATGGGGGTGAGCAGCTGATTGAATAAAATTCATGAGGCAAGAATTCCTGCAAAATGAGCAAGACAGAGCAATAACGACTTGAATGGAGTAATAACAATGAAAAATGGAAAAACATACAAAGAGATATAAAAGTCAATAAAATAAAGGATAGTTTGCACTCCACCGTCATCTTCGCCGGTCTTTAATGAAATGTTGACACTCACAACCACAACCTCAACGGCCAGGTACAGAATCACTTTACTCTCACCCGCCTACTTACACCCACAGTGCACCCGCTTCGCAAAACCATTTCATTAAACCAAGTGGATGAAAGCGCACTCTCCAGCCATGAAGCGGCATACTAACGCTTGGTAAGTGAGTCGACGACTACGCTCTCTTCGACTTTAATCAAAACCAGACCAAAGCGGGAGGAGAGTACCTCCCACTCTCTCGAGTGTGGTACATACAACCGCTTTGGCTTTAACATGTCAATATCAAGCACACAAGCATTTAATGATTCAAGTAAAGAAGTAGGGGAGCATAAAGCAGTACACGCCACCGAAGTCAAGTAGGCATGCTTAGCGAGATATTCGAGCACTAAATTTACAAGCACTTGAACACTCACCACAGCTGAGCAAGCAAGCAATGCAGGAGTTTAACCTTGTCTTCCATCGCCCACAAGATCACCCGAGACGTGAAAGTGATAGTGTGACTTTTTCGATTTTCAATTCATTGTTCAATCACACGCAAAATGATTCAAACGAAAGTGGTGAACTCGGCGTGAAACTCTTAAGAATTGCTCTAAACACTTAATATGATAAAAGAGTACAACGACGGCCGTTGGACGCGAAAACGGTGAACACATAACGAAAACGGAAAAACAGCTGAAGGTGCAGAAAACAGTTTTGGCGCTCTGTGCATGCCATCGCTCATAACTCGAAGCACGAGTATCGGATTAGTGTGTATGAGACGCCGCTTTGAGCTAGAACGAGCTACAACTTTATGAAGGAAGATTTTGCCCAGATTGTCTCGTTTAAGGTCAAAAACGCAGAAACAGTTCCCAGAAATTTTCCGTCAGAAATTCGGACAGGCTTACTTCAAACGGACATAACTCAGCCACAATCGAAATCAGGAAATTTCTGCGTTGGAAAGCTAGATGAAAAAAATTTTCGTGCTTTGGCCAGAAACAAACTCACAGTAGATCACGCATCTAAAACGAGGTCCAAACTGCAGGTTTGACAACCCTGTTTTGCTGTTTTGTGCCACGCTCTACGTCCATATGACCAAACGCGACGCATAATTGAATGCAACAACAAGAGGTAATTGCAGCGCCATGTACACTCGACACACACACACACACACACACCTGCACGCGCACACACACCTACACACACACATTCACCTAGGCGATCATTAGGTACATCACAAATCCAATTCCTAATGTACTTCACCTCGATGCCATTCATCGAAAAGCATCTAACGCTTCATCATCGAAAAGCACAGCAATAATCAAGAAACTAACCCTAGCTTTAATTCAAGACCAAGAAAGCACACAATTAATAATACTATAACATATACAATTGTTCTACTCTTAAGCATCAACAAACGAAAATACGAAAGCACGATGCATCATTGCCAACACACAATTCAGCATTTAAAACTCAAAGATAAGGGTGCTTATACTTAGAAAACCTCTGCAACCAAGAGTTCAAATGTTCACTTCTCAAGAAATACCAGCTTGATCGAGAAACACCCTCCAAAGTTTTTCCTTTTTTTTTCCTCTTCTTTCTCCTTTCTTTCACGGTTTATTTCCTTTTCTTCCCTCCATATCAATTAAGCTCTTGAAATGAGCTAGTGGCTTCAAGATTTTATTCCTTTCTTGGTCAAGGTGGTCAACTTTCTACATGGCCCCAACTCCACTTATTTCTATCTTTGCCCCAAATGATTTCCTTCAAACTAGTCCATAGGTTCACAAATTAATCTAAGCCACCAAAACTTAAACACACCTTAGACTAATAGAAACATTAATCTCACTTCCTAATCATACATTTACACACATAAAATCAACAAAATGGCAAACTTGTAATCAAACATAAAATTGGTAGTTATTTTCAAATTTGGTTTAAGAAACCAAAATTAGAGTTTTCGATGTCGATAAAAGTTGTCTCAAATTTAGGGTTTTCAAATTTAAATGTAGGGTTTTCAAAAGAACTTATCAATTTAGGGTTTTGCTTTGAAAATCAAAATAATTCAACGACACCCTCATGAAAGCATGAATGATCTCGACGTTGAAATTTATAGGAAACTAAGGTAAACAAATAAATAAAAAATAAATAAAAAAAAAATGCAAAGGTGTGGGTCCTCACAAATCTTCCCCTTAAAGAATTTCGTCTCCTAAATTCATACCGAAGTAACAAACAACTCTCGGTATTTTAAATTTTATATCTTCTTAACCATGTAGCTCGAAGGCTATGATTCTCCACAAAACTTTCACAAGGATTGGCTATTCCTCAACTCTTGATTTTGTGGTCTAAAAAGCTGCTATTGGTTTCTCTTCATAGTTAAAGTTCATCCCTCTGGTTGAAGTATATGAGATGGATCTCGGTGATATTTCTTCACATGAATGCTAGAGGCAATACGTAACTGAACGCAG
>VZDL01000017.1:0-36985 GCA_013103745.1 Gardenia jasminoides
TTTATGCTTGGATGGGTTGGGTATAACTGAAATAAATGAAAAGTCTACGTCATGCGATTCTTGGGTAGAGTCATGTATAATTCAAGGGTTTCTTCAAGTGGCTATTACAGTGAAGACATAGACATTTGGAATATCTACGTCACATTGGTCCAAATCACATGTGGGCTGGTTTGTATCTTAGGAGAGGAAGAAGAATCTCGATCTCTTGTTATTATATTATGGCTTCAATTGTGGCTATACTTTGGATGGTACTGGCGGTGTTTTAAACTTGGAACTGATTGATTATTCCGACCGGTTTAATCAAGAATTAGGTCATTATTGATTAAGTTCTTCAAATAAATCAATGCGATTATCAACAGGATTGAGTTTTGATATAAGCGAAATTGGCTGTATAATTGATTCTATATTTCTTGTATCTTTATAATTTATAGTATTATATTCATATTTATAACATCATAATATTGTTCACTTTCATTTTTTTATATATCGGTTAAACCTCTCAATCTCCAACCCCACGGCTCCTTAACTCAAAAGTGGAGTGTCTAGTCTGATTTTAAAAAAGCATTGAGTAGTGGTATTTGCCGTGGCTAGAGGTGCTAGATGGAGGTCCCTCCCACCTGCGAAACAGTAGGGTTTGAATCGGAATTGAATATTCCAAACTTGGACCCGCCTCAACTATCCTTGTTTCGACCCTGGACTTGACTTGATACCCGATCAAACCAAGAGTGAACCTCCCTAATCTGGACCGATCGATTGGGTCGGGATACGTCACTCTACGGCCCAACGATATTAATACACAAAACACACACACACATTTATATATATATATATATATATATTAAAAGTATGAATATTAAAATATATATATATATATATATATATTATATTTGTAAAGAGTATTAGTTTGTGTGTGTGTGTATATATATTTTAATAAGTGGAAGAATATTAATATTATTTATATATGTATGTATGTATGTGTGTGTATGTATTTATGTATAAATGGGTTCGGGTCCAATACAGGTCAAAATTTCAGATTCAGATCCCATAATTTTTTATTAAGAAAAACAGGTTTGGCTAAACGAAATTAGATAATTTCTTACCCGATAAAAATTAGTGGATATGAGTTGGGTCCGGGTCTAGACTCAACCCATTGATAGGCTAATCATCTCCCCCTTTCACCATTGTCGCTCTCTTGAAAAATTTGTCATCTGCTTTTTGGTGTCTCGGCTGAGTGTTGGAGCTTAAGCAATGAGTTGCAGCTGGTTCCATCAACTTAGGAGGTGTTTGGTAAATAGGTTTCAATCCCCACTATGGGTTTCAAATTCAATTATATCCATATAAAATGTTTGGTTGATGTCAATGGGAATAAATTAATGGGAATGATAGGTCTCTTCTATAGGTTTTTTGATTAACCACCTGTTACTAGAGAATTATCTTAGTTGCCCATCTTATTCTTCTTAAATCATCTCAATTACCCTTTTATTCTCATTAAATGCAAAAATAAGAAAATAAAATGCTACTGTTTCAACAAATGAAAAGAAAAATAAAAGAAAAAAAGAAACAATGAAAAAGAAAAATAATAAATTATAAAATCCATTCCACATTAACAAACACATTGTGGGTTTTCATCAAAACCCATTATCATTGACCACTCTATGATATCGATAGTGATAGTGATAGTGGAATTCAAACCAAACGCGTTTTTTTTTTTTTTCTTTCAATTGTAAACATATATATTGGTTAAACTAAAGTCTGTACAATTAGAGCAACTGCTCTTCTATATCTACTTGAACTACCTCTATAAGCCAAGTGGGAAAGTCACCTTCCCATTCTACCTCATTCGGACATTTGACTACAAATTTTGCTTGGATACGACCAAATAACATAGTTATTTTCCCGTTTAGTAAATGAGAAAAAACATTTATCAAAACAATCTTTTAGCTTACTTATGTCACTAAGAACCATTGAAGTTACTCATCCTCATTGGGTTTGCTTTGAGCTTGTCTATCACCATTTTGCAATCGACCAAATCAAATTCCACCTTCCTCCAACCCTTTCCTCTTGACAAGTAGCATAGCTTCCGTGAGTGCTAGTCCTCCTCCATTCTAGCCTCTCCACTGCAACAACTCTTGGACATGCCAGTGGTTGGTTAACTCTCCCATTGCTGCTCTTTGCTGCCTGCCACTACTCCTATCCACTGCTTCGAAGTTCTGGGTCCATTGCTACATCTATGTTCACCTTGATCCAACCTCTTTGAGGAGGCACCCATCTCAGTCCCTATTCTCCAGTATTCATACCTGCTCGCTTCTTGCCACACTTATCCTCCCATCGCACTTGTTGGAACTCTAGCCACCGAGACGCCTTATTAAATATCTGCAGACTGGATTCCACTCTTTATTTTAAATGTTGTTCCATTTCGCCTTCTAGAACTGCATTAGATTCACAAGCTTTGGGATGATGTGTTCTTCTCTCATCTCTTTCCTTTGCTCCTCTGATCAAGATACATCCCACCATAACCATACATTCCCTCTCAACTGTGAGTCCATCCCACTATATAAGAGCCAATCTCAAGCTAACTCAGTGTCTGCTCTTACACTAAAACAAATATATGCTCCACTGTTTCGGATATTCTCTACAGCATTTATACAAGTTTATCACCTTTCCTACATCTGTTTTAACAATTGCATTTACTGGGAGTATTACTTAAACATTTCCATATAAATACCTTGATTCTCATTCATATTCAAATTCCACAGATATTTCCAACATTCTGCATCCAGAACTTCATTTCTCGCTATTTGTTCCCTCCTGAGCACTTTTTTCCTTCCTCTCCCTCTTTGTTTTGCAAGTCTATACCCAGATTGTAATCGTGTATTCCCTTGTTGTAGATTCTTCCCAGATGCTTATTCTTTTACTGCAGCCACACTAATAGGGATTTTTCCGATTCGCTTTTATCATCTTCAATGAAGATCTTCTCAGTAATCAGTATCATCCCATTTACCATTCTTTATCAGCCTACACCTTTGAAATTTGGAAATCTGCAATTTGTTTGATTGAATTCTCCCATCCTTAGCTTTCTGGAATCCATTTATCTTTCCAAATGTCCACTATTTTTCCATCTCCAACTTTTCCATGCTCCAGCTTCATTAACCGCTTGAGCCTAGTATACTCTTCCTCCAGCCTTGACCCAGAGTCGCCTTTGTTTCATCTTCCAAAGCTATTCTCCTTGAAATACTTTGCCTGAGATTCTCGCTTCATCGGTTTGGCCTTGTTATAATTCTCCACAATTGTTTGGCAGTAAGTGCCACATTAAACTCCATCAAATCTCTAAATCCTAGCCTCCCATTGTATTTTGGCTCACAACTTATCCCACTTAGTAATGAATTCTTTTGTCACTTGTCTTCCTGCCTCGCTAAAATCTTGCCATCTTCTTGCATACTTCTTTTGGCAGCTTGCAACATGACATAGCATAAGTGGAAGTGCTATTACTACTTGACTTGAGAAGAATCTCTTTCCCAACCCGACTCCGTAAATCCTTCTTCCACCTACGATTCTCCTGACACTATCATTTATGTATCTAGTTCCATCAACTTAGTATAACGAACTTAAAAACTGAATGAGACTCTCTGCTCTTTAACTTCATGAATAATTGTTCAATTTAGAGTCACGTATTGTCTCCTTTTATTGTCTAATTGCAGGATAGTCATGAGAGACCTCCACCAGGTCTCGTTCTTTAGAGAAACCATCTCTTATATGGAGTGCATTGGTGAAGAGCGTGAGTCCAAGACATCCATTTGTCGCTATTCCTTCGCCACCTTTTATATCCTCCCTTCCCCTGAGATAGTTACTAATTCCCTTTGATTTATCCATGCATCTTTATTTACCAGAAAGGATAAAATTTTTGATATGGACACTCAATTTCTCAATTGATAAGCTTGACCTAGTTGCAATGTGTTAAAGCCAAAACCGCTCCGTTACCAATCCTCCTTCAACCGTCCACCACCACCGAATCACTAAAGCACTGCTTTTAGGCGGGATTGCTCGAGTAGTCCTCCCATCAAGTCCAGAGGTCAGAGGGATAGTGTGTAGACACAGGTGGGAATAACTACGACACTCCTCCTGTGGCCACTCCGTGGTATTTATCGGCAAAGGTGTTGTAGTCCACCCTCAAAGACCATTAAGGTGTGGAATAGACTTATCCCGTGTTGGGAGGGAATGAGGATAGACAGACTCCTACGGAGCCCCTATCTATCCTGAGATCAGCTCGCCCCGGGTACCCCGCTGGCTTTAGCTAGCTAGCCTGGCTAGTTCGGCCGGGGCGCAGGTCAGCAGAGTCAGGCAGTCATGCCCAGGGGTCAGGTCGAACTTGGAGTCTCGTGCAGCTCGGCAGGTCAGCCGAACTGCCTGCGGGATGCCACGTGTAAGGACACTATTCATAGCTCCCTCACAATGCGAATTGCATAGGTTCGCCATCATCTTGTAGTATTCATGTGGGTAACCACTTCTAAAGGGTTTTGTTTTTGTTAGTTCGGTTGTCTGTTTTGTCGATACAAGGTAAGTTTTCCTAGAAAAAAGTAATGATATTCTTAAAAATCCTAAAGATTGTTGACGAATAAATGAGTAAGATCCTGTAATCAGATAACTCATAAGTATTGCTACAAAGGTAGACAAAATGGAGACAGAATGTTCAGTTTGGGGTGAAAGAAGTACTTAATAGGTCTGTCTAATGAGCATCTAAGATATATTTCAGGTGTTAAATTTTTGGAAAAGTAAGATTGATTAGGAAAAGTGTATAAATGCAATGGAGAGCAGTAATTATCAGGGTGGACACCTATTAGAAAAACTCATGCTTAATTATCACCACCAGCTAAGTTGACTCAATATTACATAATAATAGAGTTAATGTAGGTTTTGCTAGTTAGGGCACAGCTGTTCACATGGTAAGTTACTGCAAAAAAGTAAAAGTTTACCTGAAAACACATAGATACACTGGCCAATATGAATTGAGCACAACCTGACTGATCCTTACATCATCAGAATTTTGATATGTTATGTATATACAGAACCAAAAGGAGTAGATCTATAGATCAACCACACACAACTAAACCATTAATAATACTCGATCACCATAGTACCTCTACATTTGGGGAATATTACACTGATATAATTGATAATTAATACAGCCAGCAGAGACAAGACTCAACAAGGATTTATTCCATTCTATACGGGGAGATAATTACTAGAACTCCCAAGCTGCTGCAGAAGACCATACATACAACAGTAAAGTGACAAATATTGATCACTCCTGGGATGTCAACAAGCTGCTGCCGCAGAATATTTAGTGCCTTGGAACCCAGACAATGTGATCCCCGGGAAGGAAATGGCAGATTGGAACAGTCCCAGGCTTCACTTTGAGCAGTTGAAAGGCCAAATGCCTGGGGTCCCATGAAGATGTATCCTTGTGACAAACAACCACAGCCTTGACTTTTGCTCCATCAGCACCAACCAAATTAACCATATATGCATCGGTGTTCTGGAAGCTGTGGCAGTAAAAAAGTGCGTAGACATAATTTTGCTTGTGACAAGCAACCATTTTATCATCAAAGCTTGCTTTATCATTGTTCAACTTGGAAACATCCACAATACCATATTTTTGGATTTTTCCATCATTTTTTGGTGCTTCATTTGAAACTGCCAGAACATTTTTACCCAGCTTTGAAGTAGTGAAATCGACCATTGACTCGAGAGACGTCGCGCAGTACTTATCTTCCCCTTCAGTTGCAGGCTGCTCGCATTCTGCTATCGTTTTCTTGATCGCTTCCGCTTCTGCTGAATGTGGGTTCACTGAGAATTTGTTCAAAATTTCAGGAACAGATTTGGATGAGAAGGGAGTGGAATCAGCCACCTGGCGGGGTAGGAAGGTCGGAGTATCAGCCACTGATTCAATAAACTGCATATTCATGCTTGCGCCGCGATGGAGGTCCTTTTTCAAGAAGAAAGCTGTTACTTTTTGGTGATAATGGAGTTGGTCTTCGGTAGGACTATTATACCTAATGAACCTATATATTTTCAACGGCATTTTATCTGGTCTTGCGCTAAAGCTGCCATCTCCGGGGGGCTTTCCTGTAGTTAATGGATGAGCAACAAAGTGAAATACCAAATATTTTGAGGGGGCCAATTTAACATATTTAAACTAATAGTATGCAAGATAGAAAAGTTTCACAGTTTTGTGGGGTAAGAGTTTACATTTATATAAAATACATCTAAATTTTTATTTTTCCAAAGAGGAAAACTTTTTTTTTTTTTTGTTTAAACTAGGAGGACCATGGCGCCTCCCCAGCCTCTTATTTCCATCCATGGACTATTGCCTTTTAGTTCTTTTGAATTTTGAAGTAGTGTGAAAGGTTAATTTTGGTTGGTGTACTCGAGAAAAAATAAAATTAAATATGTCTGGCGGAATAATGGATCGGAACTTCATGGTTCGTTAACATGAATATTAGGGCAGAAAGTTCCAAGGGCCATTTTCTTTTTTGCGAAAAAAAAAAAGGAATATTAGGAGATATGTCTCTGTCAGACTTGATCTTATGAACTAAATGTTGTCCAGACAATCTTGTACATGATTATGTAAAGTTCAAGATATTTTACCCATTTTATCAGTAATTTTTATAATTAAATATTAGATTTTTCTAACAAACACCTAATCAACACCCAACTTATCATATATATATATATATATATATATATACACACACACACACACTAACAATTATTACACTCTTTTACATTTATATCAATTCCTTTATTTTTCTAAAAAAGTTAGTAGTTGAACTCAATCTTAACGAATGTCCACTCTCATAAGACAGACCCTCAATCGTTTTACTCATGTCTTTGGTCGTTGAATGGGAAAAAAAAATGAATGATCAACATGGTAAACATTAGATTTACTGTGTTTGTCCGCATAATTTTGTGATTTTCTTTTCTAAGTTTTCCCTTTAGTGAAACTAGAAATTTGTGGTGTAAATTTTCTGAATATTCTTTAGCTTTAGAAATTGGTTTAGTATCTATTAAAACCCTTAAAATTTAGGGGAAACAAACAGAAAATCAGCTCGAGCATTAGAAGAAGCGGAATAAATAATAAATATTGGAAAGGAGCACTTCTCGGACAAACCATTGCGTACGATATCTCTGACAGCTTTGGGCATAGGAGTGCTTGGAAGCCTGGATTTCCAATAAACTTCAAGATCTGCATGCTCTGCTACAACTCCTATCTGGTATAAATTTCACGATACCCAAAAACAATATATCAGCAGTTAAGTTTGCAGACTGCCCAAAATGCAAGCAAATTATCATGAAGTTAAAAATTAAGACAGCCTGTAGCTTTGGAATGATACATCAGATACTTACAGAAACAAGTGTGAGAAAGTAGAGGAGCCTGAGCAAGTCCATAATACTTATGCCACAGTAGAATTCTGCTACGTAAGGCTGAGTGAAGAGAGTATTTTAAATCCAAAATGTTGAGGTGATATAGCCCAAGAAACCTAGCAGCAGTATTTATAGTGCAAGAGCCACAGTGGCTTGCTAATTATTTGAGAAGGGGAAAGTTTTGACATGGCTGGATTGAAAAAAATTTTCAGAAAGTATTTTCCTTAATTTGTGCTTTTTGGTTCAATTTAACCCCGAGAAAATGATATCTCTTGGTAAAATCTTTTGAATAGGTGTCTGTAAATAATTTCAGTTACAAACCTAGTGGAGTTATTTTCCATCCTCCATTCTGGCCCCTTTTGGCCTTAGGTTGCCTTCATCAACATGAGAAGTCAAAGGCCTATAGGAAATTGTTCTGGCGGGATTCGACAACAACATCAATAGGCAATTCTGTATATCACAAACAATTTCCAGCTTGCTTTGGAAATCTCAATCCAGGATGATATCTTTTAGATCTTTAAAAGAATTATGGCAGTAAAATATTCTTCTGAGACTTGGTTTTATTGCATTGTCCTCTTCAATTTCTGATGGCTGATTATGGTTGATTTGGAAGACTAATATTGATAAGTCATTTGGCTATTGCTTTATTCTCTTCTTGGTCAGAGAATGATGGCAGGGGGGTGTGGGTGGTGGACGCTGGAGAGAAGAGGCTGTTATCGTGACGAACTGAGTTAATTACTCATCTGGATTGGCTATTTTCTAGAAGTAATCAAACACATGAAAATTGGAAAGAAAACAAGATTTTTTTTCTTCAAAAAAATGACTTCCAATCAAAATTATTTTCCCAGAGAAAATAATTTATACCGTACCAAATAGACCCTTAGATGGTATACGTGCGTCATCTTGCCTACGTCAGCTGTAAAAAAGTTTGCTGATGTGATTGTGGCATTTTGAGGACTATATAGTCCATGACCCCGCTCATAAACAAATGATTAGTGGAAGGTTTCTTATTTTCGGGGGCAAATTTTCTCATTTTATTGGTCAGCGAAATTGAGAGCAAACAAGGAACACAAGAGTTCTAAATACATCAGTCAGTGGAAGAAATTATGCCGACATTCTAAAAAGCTGATTGAAAAACATATTAATTTTTTTAAATTTGTAACTTCAGCAAACTGAGCTTAAAAACTTGTTTGGATTGTAGTTTTTAATAGAAAAATTTTTATATTTTTCGTAAATATATTTTTTAATTACTTTTTTATCCCATATATATCAAATCATTATTAAACATTTTTTTTTTACAAAACTTTCAAAAAATAGCAATATAAATGGGCTCATAGCCTACATAATATGTTTTTTGGATAACCAGGTAATCCTTCTCGCAGTGGGTTCAAAAACAATGAAGTTATTTCCATGATTTCCAATGTGTCTCTCTTGGATTCTATAACTCTCATATATTTATTGCTCCATTGGTTTTGTACTTCACGTCCATTTGGGGTTGAAGTTAAAGTATAGTTAGAAGGCGAATATAGGAACAGATATTTGTTACAAGGTTGCAGGAACCCTCAGAAGGACGCTGCAGATGATTACATTGCAGAAAAAGTAACCCCCCAGGGGATATCTCTTATAATTTCAAGATGTCATGAGTAGGTTAAAAAAATGGGCATTAGCATGCCGATAATTCGGACTTACGTTGGGAGCATAGTTTAAGGTTTTCTCTCAATTGACTATGATACGTGAAGAATAGACATTCCAAATCACAAGAGCAAGGGCTAATTCCAATTTTCACTCTTCAATTATATTCGAATGTTTTTGACTTCTGGATTTCAAAGTGAAATACTTTTGTCCTCAATAAATAAGATTTGTCTGCTTAAGTAAAATGGTTGACGGAAATAGGACATTTTTTATGCTTACATGAGATGCATTTTATATTTAGAAAAACTAAAGTAAGATAAATTTTATACATTAATAGGCTACATTTTTAATATTTTAAGAACTAAGGTGTAAGAAATTTTGCTTAAATTGGATAGATTTTATATTTTAGATGCAAAAATGTCTCATTTTAAATTTAGGTACCTAACTAGAAATTCAATTATATTTAAATGGTGCAACATAGAATTAACTCCAAGAGGAATTTTTAATTATCAGGAAAGAGGAATCTTTTATCAATCGGTCCCCTCCTTATCTGTGGCTTAAATTGAACATGGGAGAGTAGAGTACTGTGCCCATAATGCATTTAACATCATCATCACTAATGCGGACAGCTTATGAAGTGATATAATTTTTTTCTTTCTTTTTCAATGGGTAATCACGACGGATGGTGGTGGCCGGGGTCAGCATTTGGTGGGATCGATGATAATGCCACTATCGTAACTCAATTTGCCACCATGACAGTGCCACCCCCGCCGCCCTACTCTAAAAGAAAAAGAAATGAAAAGAACTCAAGAATAATACATAAATGTCTAATATGTGAGTAACAAACTGCATTGCCGGATGAGGCACTATGCTACTAGTTAAAGTTGAGTTCCTTTTTTACCTTTTCCACTTCTTAATACTAGCTCTCCCCTCCTAAAATATTAAAAAGAAATAACTGTATTTGTGTGTAGTCAAGTTGAACAAAAAAAAAGAAAAGTAAGTAATTCAACTCGATGTACTCGCAAAAGGAAGTAAGGAGACTTTGAGAAACTGTAGAGAAATTATGCAGGAAAATAGGACTTTCTTTTTAATATTTTACTGTTGAAAGGAAATTTAACCTCTTCTTTTTCTTTGTTCCGCCGTTCTCGGGAAAGTAGTTTAAATTAAATCAGCATGACATCAAGTCAATTTCAACAATTAGTTGCAGTTGAATGGTCTCATGATTAGGTGTATCAATTTGGATTTTTGAGTTGAACTTCGTTAAGTCCAAGCTCAACCAAAACATTCTTACGTACATAGGTTAAATGCACAAAAACTCCCTAATAACATTTATAAAAGTTTCACTTTGCTCTCCACATGCAACTAATTAGAAAAAAAAAAGTAATAATTAAGCAAGATAAAAACAGGCAAAAGATCAAGATTTCACTTTTGTAGGAACTTAAGCCCTCGAATTTTTTCTGTTTTAGGCTATGTTTTCGACTGGACCGCATCGAACCCAACTCGGGTCGGTCGATGGGTGCCAACCGGGGTTCAACCGGGGTCAATCGACGACGTCATAAATATATATATTAATAATATATAATCAAAATAGTATATAAAAAATTTTCTTAAAAATAATATATAAAAAATTCCCTCAAATTGGTAGTTTTCAACTTTATATATATAAAAATTATTCTTAAATTGGTAATTTATGACTTTATATATAAATTAGAGAATTTTATATTTAATAAATAAATTGACTTAAAGAATATAATATATATATAGAGGTAGAAATGTAACTTAAAAAATGTATTGGATTAATTTTACACTTTATTAAAATGATGAGAGGTTAAAGCATATTTACTAAAACTTAAAAAGTGAGTTTGAAAGGGTAAAAAAAAAAAAAAAAAAAAACTAAACTGGTCAAAGTCAAACCCGGTCAACCGGGTTAACCGGTTCGCCGGTCAGACCCGATCAAACCCGGGTTTTGACCGGCTTTGACCGGTTTTTTAACTTTCCGGTTTTGATGGTTGACTCGGACCGGATGCCTGGCCGGTTCCCGGTTCAACCGGTCAAACCGACTGGTCCGGTCCGAGTTTAAAAACACTGGTTTTAGGGTGTCAGAAGATGCGCTACTACTTTCATGTAGGCTTTGGGGACAGTCCTCAACTTTCAAAAAAAAAAAAAAAAACTTATAGATGGCTATCATCTTCCAGTTTCATGCTACCTTCAAAAAAGAAATAAAAACATGAAACTGTGTAAAAAAAAAGGTTGATCATTGGCCAACGTGAGTTTGTGTCTCTGAATACATCAATTGCAGATGTCTGTGAGTTTCGAGGATTAAGGGTGTCAATTCTCGACATCATTCAAAAACAATACTCGAGCCTAACACAAATTAGCAACTATAGATTTACTTTTTATGGGTTTAGGTCAAAATTAGGTCAAACTTGAATAACCCGTCAAGCAAAAAGTTCCAAATCAGGTCAATCGTGGGTTGACCCATTTAATGTGTATGTTTATGATTTAATAAATAAATCGTGGGTATAATGTAAACAAAAATTAACTAAGGCTATCAATCAATATTACAAGAACACAATCATAAATTTTTTGCGAAAACAAGAGATTTTATTTGTGAAAGTCGTGCAATTTTACTTTTGTTCATGATTTTTCTTGTAGAAAAATGAAAACTAAAAAATTATTACAAATAACATATATAAAATCTAGAATTGGGCAGCTATTTTCTATATTTTTATGAAAACTCCATGGCAGAAAAGTCCATCATACTAGCAAGGTGAAAAGCACCCAAAAAAAAAAAAGTTAAGCAAATAGATCATTCAGGTTGGTTTCGAACAACCTATGAAATTAGCTAGTTGTGTTCAGGGTGGTAGTAAGATTTGATCTTGGGATCTCATATATAAGATACAAATGTCTTAACCACCACAGCAACAAATATTTTTGAAGTTAGATGAGTACAAAAATTTGAAAATCTAGTAATCAGTGGTTGATGGGCAAGAAAAGGAGACCAACCGTTAGCACAAATTTTCCAGCTTTCAAAGTATCGCTTACCGATTCTTTCAACCTTCGAAGTATACAAAAAACCGTCTTTTTCTACAATCGACAACTCTGATGGCTTCTTTTGGCGATTAGCCAATGGCCACAAATTTCTTTATCGTTGGCCTTCCCCTCGTCATATCAATGGATCGTGCGCAACAGTTTGTCGATTTGAGCTTCACGTCAAGTCCTCCTCAGCACTAGGAACTCACTATCTACCCTCCCCCAACACCAACCAAAAAAATAAATAAATAAATCAAAGAACAATGGCCCATTCTAGTGATGAAAAAATCATGAGTTATTTCCTTTTTTAACTTTTGAATGATGTATGATTTACTCACAGCAACAACTGTGAGAAAATAGAGGAGCGTGAGCAAGTCCATGATAGTTTTACTTACTGGTGGATGTCAAATCGTCAAAAATAAAGTTAAACTGATAAGCATAATTGCCAACAAAAATAGTCTCAAATTAATTCTAGTACTGGAGCAGTGACTCTGGATGTGCAATGGGTTACTTACTTCGCCCTGTTTCCAAAGAGTTTGCTGAGGCCGATGTACCAGAATTTGTTCAAGAGAAACCTATGAATTTGCGTATAGGGCAAATAGGGTCGTCTCCTCAGAGAACTGGTAGAATTATCACACAAGGAATTTCGGGAGGGTTTTCTGAGAAGGAAACAAATAATGAAAATTGCAGAAAATACTGTAATTATAATTAGGCAAGAATGCAATAATCAAAATAAACACAAGTAACAATTAATTAACACAACCTAATCAAGGAATTAATCTCGGCACTGGTGCACACAACTGATCATAGATATATGGAATAATTCATACATTCACAAATAAATTGGTTATAGTAGTCTGGCAACACGCTGAACCACCAATCTCTTCTAAATTATACGATAGTCCAAAAACGCTCATAGACTACTTCATTGTAAACTAGATAACCCTAGAGACGCTTATAGGATTTAATGTAGTCACAACTTTAGAAATTAGAGAGACGTAATTCTAGTTAACAAACGCACATATGGGTTCATTCAAACTAGATTAATTATTCCCACGACACAGATTAGATCGCTTGCGAGGCGGTGAAATTGTCTTGTTTGCCATTAATTAAGTTACTCAAAGGCGATGCGCCAACACCTTAATTGGCTATATACTATTCAGACAATTGAACAACAGCCCTCATTAATCCAATAAATCCAAACAATAATAACCCACAGAAAACAGAGAATAACTAAATACCCAAGAACGCAGAATTTAAAATAGACAATTAAAAAGATCTCACAATTGTCGTGCAACCGAGTCTTGGATATTCCTCAACTAGGAAATTGCTTTAGCCTTGTCTAATGATGACGATGCAATCCAAGGCTTCCATGTAATATTGATGAAAAGTACAAAAAAAAAAAAAAAAAGCAACTAATCTACTAGTCTCTTCCAGTGACGGAAAAATGAGAAAGACTACAAGAATACCTAAAAGACGTCTGACCAAGGGAGAATAAAAGATACTATATACTAGTCTAATGTTGCCGACTTTTAAGGAAACAGTAGATACTAATCCCGTGTGATTTGGGAATCCCCAGAAAACAAGGGAACGAATTTGGATTTTTTCCTAAAATAACTCTTCCTACCCACCAATCGCGTCTTCCATATCTCTAAAAGATATCTTCCCTTTTTCTTCTCCTAATTTGTTGCCAAATTATCCTCTAAAGATATTTGAAGATTCACCCTTAAATACCACTTTAAGTACCAAGTGCCTGCAATGGATACAAAAACTAAATATGAGCGAATACCTAATTCTTTGTATAATAAGTGACTAAATTAAGATCAATTATCAACAAATTAAATGCATAATTGGCTCACTATCACTTACCTGCCACAATAGACTTGTAAGGCAGAATGAAGAGAATACTAAAACGAAATGTTGAGGTACGATACCTCAAGAACCTGAGCAGCAGTATTTATGGTGCAAGAGCCACATTGGATTGCCAGTATTTAATATGGTTAACAGTCTAAGACTGAATATCTAGTTGAGCAATTTAATGAAATGGTTGGGGTTGCTGGTATGCATCAATCTTGAGAATCAACATGCACCGATCTTGAGCAATTTAATGATAGTGAGCCAATTATCAACAAATTAAATGCATAATTGGCTCACTATCAAATCTTCCCACACCAAGACAATGCTTGCCCTCTAGCATTTCAAAGTTCAGAGATACAATTACAAGTACAAACACATGGCAGTTCAACATGCGAGCACAAGTGCCCTATCCTCCTGACAATGACATTAAATTCAGAAATTGCAAGACTTAGCCCTCTCTCTAGAATGGTGTATGACTACTCATCACTTTGAAACGAAACACAAAGGGTCATTCACATCACATAATGAAATGACATTACTATATGCTTGCTAATATATCACATCGCCACCTCTAAAGTCAAATTTAATGCAAAAATCAAAGGGTCTTGATGCGGGTTGTAATGGGGCTTAGGTAAAGGGTTCGAGAAAATGGAAATTTTAGGCTAATCACATCAAAGCAAATACCACTGACCTGCTACATGAGTTCATAAATCTCTTCTCTTCATCCCAATAGTTTTTCCAAAGCATACCCATGAATTTTCCAAAATTAGCAAGTGCAGGCTCAACCAAGGACTTGCCCAACATCACAACACAACACATATTAATAATGACACTTCACAACTCTTTTTTTTTCATTTTTTTTTGCACAAAGTGTGGGCACGCCTTAGAAGCCATAGTCTTTTATTCACCATATTGCATAACTACTTGAAAATTCAGACACACTGGCTAACTTCAGTCCTACCTATGCATCACCATTTGAAATCATCATGCAATGAAATCAATGCATTCCTTTGACACGGGGTTCAAAATAAAGAGAGATCAAACAAAATATGGATTAAGGGTAACACAATAGGTTTTTAAACAAAGAAAATGCTTGGGCTCAAACATGGTCAACTAGGGAAAATATAATTAGGGTAGGTCTTTAGAAGGTCCAAATTGGTCAAACCTAAGTGCCCTTATCACCTTAATGCATCAAATTCAAAAATGAGGTCTTTACATGCATAACAAAGCAAGTTCTAGAATAATCAAATCATATGTGATATTACTCAATGAAAGAAAACAGAACAGTTATCAATACAATGCTTATTGGCTCAACAGCTTACAAAAGTGGTTACAAATTGCCAAGTCTTACAAAATACATCATTCAATTCCATTACGAAAAAGACAAGACATTTAACCACATAATATCACTGCCCATGCTTGTAAAGTAATTGCAAACATCATCATAGCATCCTACTGTAACCAAAGACTTCAACTAGCTACAATTGTTTTCTTTCTTCCCTTTTTTAATTGAAATATAAAAGCTAATACTACTCCCCCCACACCTAAAATCTACATTGTCCTCAATGTATCAAAGAAAAAATAAAAAACGAGGGAGAGGGAGTAAGAACTTCCCTGAATGAGGAAAGAATACAGCAAAAGAAGTAAGGGTGAAGCGGATGAGGCGGAAGAACACGCTGTGGTGGCAAAGGCAATAGTGCGAAACCGAGATAATGGGCTCGAGCATGGGGTGGCAAAAGGACAGAATTGGGAGTGACGTGCGCATGCCTTGGGACCCTTAGTCTTCTAATCACACGTCCTCCTTTTTTTTTGTGATGTCGTTTAAGGCGTGGGCACGCTGGAGAAGCACTGGTCTTCTGCCCATCACTTTTTGACAATGGTTTAAGATGTCTGTGTAAGGCGTAGGCACGCCTTGCAAGTGGGAGTCTTCTGATCCCTTCTGTTTGGCACAGTCCTATAAAGCGTGGGCATGCCTTGCGAGATGAAGTCTTCTTATTCCTCCTATTTGGCATAGCCCTGTTAAGCGTGGGCATGCCTTGCGAGCTGAAGTCTTCTGCCTAACACCAAAAAGCACGCTTATTAAAAGATGAAAAACTAGGATAGAAGAAAAACTGCAAGATGACAATAGGTAATAACCTAGTCCTTGGGTTGCCTCTCAAGCAGTGCTTTTCTTTAATGTCTTTGGCTAGACCAAATCCAATGTGACCAATTATTCATAAACGGGGTCGAGCAAATGAATCTTTTCCACAGTGCCAATATCTGAAACATCAACAAATGGTTTAAAACGATGGCCATTAACCTTAAAACTCTTAGTTGTTTCTAAACTTTGAATCTCAACCACACCAGTTGGAAAAATGTAGACCACAACATATGGTCCAATCCATCGGCATTTCAATTTATCAGGCATGAATTTCAACCGAGAATTGAACAAGAGTATCTTTTGACCTATAGAAAATTGCTTAGTACGCAATAGTTTATCATGGATGTATTTTGTGCGTTCCTTGTACAGTTGGGCATTGTCATATGCCTCAAGGCGGATTTCTTCCAACTCTTGAATTTGGAACTTCCTTTCCTCTCTATCTCTATCTGCATTCAAATTGCATTGCTTGACTACCCAAAATGCACGATGCTCAATTGCAACAAGTAAGTGACACATCTTACCATAGACCAACCTATACAAGGACATTCCAATTGGTGTCTTGTACGCTATTCGATATGCCCACAATGCATCATCTAATCGACAGCTCCAGTCCTTGCGGTTTGGATTGACCATTTTCTTTAATATATTCTTTATTTCTCGATTGGAGACCTCGACTTGCCCATTGGTTTGTGAGTGGTACGCGGTGCTCACTCGATGGTGCACTCCATACTTCCGCATCAATGCTTCAATGGTGTGGTTGCAAAAATGAGTACCTTGATCACTAATAATTGCTCTTGGTACACCAAACCTACTAAAGATGTTGGATTTGGGAAATCCTGCAACAACTTGGGAATCATTAGTTCGGGTAGCCTTTGTTTCTACCCATTTTGACACATAGTCCACAAGTAATAGAATATAAAGAAAACCAAAAGAACTAGGAAAAGGTCCCATGAAGTCCATACCCCAAACATAAAAAATTTCACAAAATAACATAGGAACCTGAGGCATTTCATCCCTTTGAGATAAACTCCCAAATTTTTGGCATTTTTCATAGCTTTTACAAAATAGGTAAGCATCGCGAAACAAGTTTTGCCAATAACAACCACAATCAGGAATTTTTTGAGCAGTGCTTTTTGGACCAAAATAGCCGCCACAAGCATAATTATGACAATGAGTAAGGACAAAAGGAATTTCTTCCTCAGGAATACATCTACGAATAATTTGATTAGAACCTATTTTCCATATATATGGCTCATCCCAAATGTAATATCGAGAATTTTGGACTATTTTATCCCTTTTACTCTTACTTATTCCATCTGAAAACTTGTGACTAATCAGAAAATTCACAATGTCGGCATACCAAGGTTCCTTACCTTTGAGATGAAATAGATGTTCATCAGGAAATACCTCAGATATGGGGACTGCTTCTTCTTCTCGAATCAACCTACTCAAATGGTCTACCACTGAATTATCAACCCCTCTACGATTCTTGATTTTTCAATCAAATTCTTGCGGCAAGAGTACCCAACGAATGAGTCTTGACTTGGATTCCTTTTTTGACAAAAGATACTTCAAAGCTGCATGATCAAAGAAAACTGTTACTTTTGAACCCAACAGATATGATCTAAATTTTTCAAAAGTAAAAACAATGGTTAAGAGCTCCTTCTCGATGGTGGTGTAGTTGCACTGAACTGGTGTCAATGTTTTTGGTGTATAGTAAATCACATGACTACACTTCCCACTTCACTGGCCAAGCATAGCTCCTACAGCATATTGACTTGCATCACACATGAGCTCGAAAGACAATTTCCAGTTCAGGGGTTGAATGATTGGTGCCATGATCAACATTCCCTTTAGTGTGTCAAAGGACAACTTACAATCATCTCCAAATTCAAACGGCACCTCCTTTTGAAGTAAACGGGACAATGGTTGTGCAATTTTTGAAAAATCCTTGATGAATCATCTGTAGAAACCTGCATGGTCAAGAAAACTCTGAATTTTCTTGACATTAGTGGGGTAAGGTAGGCTAGTAATCAAATCAATCTTAACTTTATCAACTTTAATACCCCTAGACGAAACAACATGGCCCAAAACTATGCCCTCCTTAACCATGAAATTGCATTTTTCATGATTAAGGATTAAATTTGTTTCAATGCATTGTTGCAAAACTTTTGTTAAATGATGCAAACATTGATCAAGAGAATCACCGTAGACTGTGAAATCATCCATGAATATTTCAATGCAATTCTCAATCATGTCAGAAAAAATACTTATCATGCATCTTTGAAATGTTCCTCGAGCATTACACAAACCAAAAGACATACGGCGATAGGCAAAGGTGCCGAAAGGGCAAATGAAAGTGGTTTTGTGTTGGTCCTCTTAGGCAACAATAATTTGATAATACCCAAAGCAACCATCGAGAAAGCAAAAGAAGCACTTACCTGCCAATCTTTCAAGCGTTTTATCAATGAATGGCAATGGGAAATGATCATTCCTTGTTGCTGCATTCAATTTCCTAAAATCAATGCACATTCTCCACCCATTTTGTAGTCTCATTGGCACTAACTCATTCTTTTCATTCCTCACAAGCATGATTCCAGTCTTTTTAGGGACAATATGAACTGGACTTACCCACTGCCTATCGGAAATGGGAAAAATAATTCCAAACTCCAATAGCTTGAGAATGTCCTTCATCACTACCTCTTTCATTGCTGGATTGAAGTTTCTCTGATGTTCCCTCACTGGTTTTGCATCCGACTCAAGTAGAATGTGATGCATGCAAATCGATGGATTGATGCCAGAGATACTTGCTGAAAATCAACAAAAAGAGAAAGAGGAAGCAACTAATGCTAAACCTGAAGGAGCATATAAGAAGAAGAGTAAAGCTAAAAAGTCATTTGTGTGGGATCACATGGTAGATATATCTGAAGCTGATGGAACTGTAAAAAAGGTACAATGCATTCATTGTAAGGAGCTGTTTGCAAATATTGCTGGTGGTACCACGACTACTTACAAGCGTCACTTGCAAAGTTGTGTACAAACGAAAGTGGCAATGGGGCAATCTGATAAAATGCAGCAGCAAGTGTTATCTTTTACCATTGATACACCTTCAGATGGTATAACTTCAATAACCAACTTTCGATATGACCATGCTAAGGTACGGGAACTTGCATCCCACATGGTTTTAGGTCATGAATATCCATTTGCAATGATGGATCATGTTATTTTTAATAAGTTTATGAAAGCTGCTTTTCCCTTTTATCAGAAGATTAGTAGATATATTGTGAAGAAAAAATGCATTACTACTTATGACTCTGAAAAGAAGAAGTTGAAATCAATGTTAAAGGGTGTCACTAGAGTTAGTATCACTACTGATTTGTGGAAGTCCAATCAAAAAATTCAATATATGGTAGTGACTGGACATTTTGTGGATGCTAATTGGGTATTACAGAAAAGGGTGTTGAATTTTTGCAATGTTCCACCTTCACACACCGGAGTTATCATTGCTGATGCTATTGCTAAGTGTTTCATTGATTGGGGAATTGAGAACAAAATTTCTAGTATCACAGTAGATAATGCTTCTTATAATGATATGTGTGTTAAGAGAATAAAAGAAGACTTTTTGCTAAGAAAACAACTAAGTATTGGTGGAAAGATTTTTCATGTTCGCTGCTGTGCACATATACTTAATTTATTAGTGCAAGATGGCCTTAGTGAAATAGGTGATGTGATTGATACTATTAGGGAGGGAATAAAGTACATTAATAACTCGGAGGCTCGTCGCATTGAATTTAGCAACATTAAAAAACAGCTCTAGTTGTCTTCCAAAAGTTTGTATATTGATTGTCTTACACGTTGGAATGGGACATATCTGATGTTAGCTTCAACTTTAGAGTTTAAAGATGTGTTTTGGAGATATTCTGATATTGATCTTGGATTTCACTATGTTCCAAGTGAAATGAATGGATGCAAGTGGAAAAAGTGTGCCAATTTTTAGGTGTTTTCCATGAAATTACCAATATGATTTCTGGATCTGATTATCCAACTGCTAATATTTTTCTGCCAGAATTATATAGGATCAAAGAGCTTTTAAATGAAAAATTAGTGGATCCTTCTAGCCATATGAGAGCCATGGCTTCAAAAATGGTGGCAAAATTTGACAAATACTGGGGAGAGAGTAATGTGCTGATTTCTCTTGGTGCTATTTTGGACCCTAGATATAAAATGGAGCTTATTGATTTTGCTTTTCCGATTATCTATGGTGAGGAAGCAGCCCCGGGGTATATTGCTAAAATAAGACAGATTTTGTATGATCTTTACTCCGAATATGTTATTTCTCTCACATCAAGTTCTGTTGAAGAAAGGCCTTTGTCAAAACGTAAAAATTCTGAAATTAGTGGATCTTCTAGTTCTACTTCTTTGGGAGCTACTACAATTGGAAAAACTATTCTTACTGGCAAAGCTAAATTTCAGGTGTATGTGAGTAAATCTGATAAGGCTCTACCTGAAAAATCAGATTTAGATGTCTATTTGAGTGAAAATAGATACAGCTGTGATGCAAATGCAAATATTGATGTGTTGGGCTAGTGGAAAGGAGAAAGATGGAAATTCCGAATATTGGCAAGAATGGCTAGTGATATATTATCCATTCCACTAACTACAGTGGCTTCTGAGTCTACCTTTAGTGCAGGCGGCAGAGTTATTGATGATCGACGTGCTTCTATGTCCGTTGATACAGTGCAAATGCTACTTTGTTCTAATGATTGGGTTAGAAATTTGCATGGACTTAGAAAGGACACTTCTACAAAGGTAGTATAAGTTTTTCTTTTTTGGCTATTTTCTTTCATTTTTTTCTTAAATCCATCATCTCTAACAAACTGAATTCTTTTCTAGGAAGCAATGGATGCTGAGGAGCTGTTTGGTTATGAAGAAATTACACTTCCAGATTGATTTTTCAAGGTATGTCTTTTTTCTAACTACTAGATTTTTGTAGTTTTTATTCTTTTAATTCTTGATATCTACTAACATTTAGGTTATGTTTATTGCAAATTTTTAATGCTGATGTCAAATTTCTTGATGCTCACCTTGGTTCTCTTGGAGTGCAATCATGCTGCCATAATTTGCACAATTTGTTTAATTTCTAGTTCTTGTCAGTTTTTTGTGCTGGCTGTAGTTTATTTGCTTGTGAATGGTGATTTAGTGCATATTTGCAGGCTTTTCATATTGCCTAATTGTTGTTCAGTTGCGTATTTGAGTTGGTTTTAGTACTAATTGCATTGTATTTGAGTTGCCATGTTCATTGGAGGGATATCTACTAGTTATTTACTTTGAATGGTGACTTAGTTCATTGAAGTATTGTATTTATATGGCTTCTTTGAGTATTTTGTATTCCTCAAATGCTGTTGGATGAGAAGCAATTCTGAGCTAGATATGCTTCATTTTCTGGACTTTGGAGATGGGTGAGGAGTGTTTCTGCTGGTTTACTATGGAGATTAGATGAAGTATTAAGTATATAAGGTATGGTAGTTTGAACATTTGAATATTATATCCTGTAAATAATGATCTCTTTGCTGACTAATTGGGCTCTGATTCTTTCCACATCTCAGCAAGGAAGCTTTGCAAATTGGATTTTCTCTGCAGGTTGACATGGTCAACAAGACACCGACTTTGGAACTTGAGCACACGGTGGAATGATGAATAGAAAAAAGAGTAACAAGCAAATGAACAAGTATGAACTTAGTTCAACTTTTTCTAACTATTATATTGCTTGTGAATATTTTTTCTCTTGTAAGGAAGAAATGGGTATCTGTGAGTTTTCCTTGAGTCCTACTAGTTACGGAAGCTTGAAATGGATTCCAATGGCTGCCACCAGTCGTTATTTTTGTAAATGTCTTGGAATGATTTGTGATGGCTACTATTTACTTACTATTTGATTGTAGAATTTCTTATTTTTCTGAAACTCCGTAAGATTATCATCTTTCTTTCGAACTTTTTCCCCTCAAATTTGTGATCTTAAAGTTCAAAGTAAATATTATTTTAGAGAATTAAGCACTTATCACTTCATTTTTACTTAATGGGTGGAAACTTTGTTGGTGATCAATTAACCAGAACAGACAGGATGTATAAGAGTGATGTTTGGTATGTTTACATGACGCTAGTAAAATGCTGAAGGATTTGGGAATTTCAATCTGTTTATTGAGCCTTTGTTTTTGTAGGCTCTTGTTCATGCCCCCGACATGGTGAGGAGTCAAATGAATTTCAAGAGGCTCACACTCACAGATATCAAGGTTGATATCAAAAGAATTCCAAAGAAGAAGGCTTTGGTTGCGGCTTTGGAGGCTGCTGGTAGGTATATTGGGTGAAATGATAGACTTGCTCACTCTTGATAAACTTTGGAGATTACCCTACTGAATTCTGATGATATCCTGCAAATGTCAAGACTAAGTGGGAGAATAGTTCTTGGGGTAGAAAGCTGATTGTTCAGAAGAGAAGGGCCTCACTCAGTGATTTTGACAGGTTCAAGCTTATGCTGGCAAAGATTAAGGTGCGTATTACTTTCGGTGCCTTTTATTAGTCTGTGTGTGAATTCTTTTGTACACCAACTATAACATGAAGGGGGGAACATGACAGGAATGAATACCATATTATAGACTTAGGTAGTCTCTGTGCCTTTTTGTCTCTTTCTTGATGAGTGTATGTTTTTGAGTCTTATTATATAACCGTGCTTCAGATACATCTGCAAGTCCTTTCCACATAATTAAATATCCCATATGTAGTAAATGTGTTGGTGGTTCTGTTTTGTGGAATTTAATGTTCTGATGAAGTCTACATGTTTCCTTCTTGTGCTTTTGCAAAAAGCTGGAGTAGTAAGGCAGGAGCTTGCAAAGCTAAAAAAGCAGAGTGCAGCTTGAGAAAAATCTTCACATCATAATTGTGATTTTTGTTATAGTGCCTATTTTGAAAGGTGTATTGATGTACTTTCAATTTAGTTTTAACAGTTTGGAAGGTGTATCCTTAAATCCTTTGTCAAGACAATTGCTGTGAAATTGCTCTTCGTCCCAGGTGCTTATTGATACATTCTGAAGTATCAGATGAAGGGATGTCTTTGTTGTGCCTTTTGCGTTGCTTTTTGAGTGTTATAACACTGTTCGGCTCGTTTGTTCACAGCTCATTTGTTCGGCTCGTTTAAGCTAAACGAGCCGAACACGAGCTCGAACTCGAGCTCAAACTTCAATTGGCTAGTCGAGCTCGAACATTTTTTCCAACTCGAAAATTTTAACGAACAAACTCGAGCTGAGCTCGAACAGTAAACAAACAGAGCTTAAACACCAAAAGCTCGGCTCTGTTCGGCTCGTTAACAGCTCTACACACAACCATTGACTTGTCGCCTGTTCATTGCTTTTCGACATTAGTAGAAAAGATTATTTTTTGCATTTGAGAATTATGCCTGTAAAATTGCTCTGCGGTCCCTAAAAAATTGCATGCCGTTCTTATTTTGTATTTCAAACTTGTCCCCCATTATGGTACTTTGCTGTATTTGTTCCATCACTCCCACAGCATCACGTACGAGCCACCACAATTTTTCCCCATTCTTAACTACGGACGGAAAGCCTGATGCTTGTGCGCGTCGGCCTCCCATGTATGTATTTCAGTGCATGTGTGCTGCTTTTATTAAACATAACCCCCTTCGATTTCTGCGCGCACTCCCGACAGTAGGCATAGCTAGACGGCGCGGACTATAGACAGATCCGCTCACGCATTCAAATGGTTCTGTGGTTTATGTTCCTTCCAACTTTGTGCTTAGCTAAAACCAAAATGGACGTTCTCTCGGGTGCAAATTTAGGTGATAATTATTTTATGTTTTATTTGTCACAGGGGTGGGACTGTATGGGGCACAGGATGGGCGGTACCTCGATTTTGAGAAAATTACATTGTCCACTTCCACCTAATTCTTGCTTTATGAAAAATTTAAACTTTTATTCTTTATATACACACATATATATTTTTGACCTCCCTAGGAAATTTTCTATTTTCCTAAGGACTCCTATGAAGATTTTGTAATTTTTTTTCCTTATTCTCATATTATCAGATTTGAAAATTTTTTGGATCTTGAACCTATTTCGACAGATTTTATCATCATTATTAAACTTTGAGATCATTGATTAGTAGATTTAGCAATTGTAACGTACACAGAAGGGAGTTGTAGTAACATACCTATTAAATAATAATTGCGAAATTTCGACTATTTTTTCAGATTTATTTACAAATTTTAAATCTATTGCATATGTTAAATTATAGACTTATAATTGTTAGTGCATATTTAACGTGCCACTAGAATTGTGGTGTTTATTAAATCATATTGGACGATTTCCAACAATCTATTAATAAAATTTTCTTTTATCCCAAAAAAAAAAAGTAATCGATATGCAGCCTCCCGACTGTTTTTCATACTGTTGAGACAGAAATTCGACTAATTTTTTTTTTTTTAAACTTTGAGTTGTAATCAGATATGAAATGTTAGGGGGACCCGGGGAAGCTGAACACCAGGTCCCCCTAGCTGCTGCGGCCATGGACATACCATGTTAATGCTCAATCATTCAGCCTTCAGAATATTCAAACCTTCCCTAGCAAATAATTAGCAATCCCCTCTGGCTTTTGCACTATAAATACTGCTCCAAAGGTCCTCCAGCTATCTCACCCCAACATTTGGTCTTAGTAGAATTCTGCTGTGGCCCTTGAGCACGAGTACTATGGACTTTCTCAAGCTCCTGTACTTTCTCTCAGTTGTTTCTGTGAGTATATGATATATTATTCAAAAGTTATAGGCTATTTTGATTTTTAACCTAATGATAATTAATTTGCTTGCATTTTGGGTAGTGTGGAAACTCAATTACTCATAAACTATTTTTGCGTATTGAAACTTGAACCAGCTGGAAGTCGTTGCAACACATGCCGATCTTGATGGTTATTGGAAATCCAAGCTTCCAAACACTCCTATGCCCAAAGCTGTTAGAGAACTCGTGTACAATGGTTTGTCTGAGAAATAAACCTTTCCTACATTTCTTATTCTGCTTTTGTTGCTGAACTAGATTTTTTCCCTCTTAGGACATATACGTGATACATGCATCTTAATTAAATGGTCTTGAAATGAGTTTAAGATTTAGTCATCAAAGAATTCTATATACTATAAAAAAAAATCCTTTTGTTTTTAGAGCATTGTCAAGCTTTATATAAATGTAGTATAAGAATTTACACTCTAATACACAACGTTCCCCTCTTATCTTCCTAAACAATTCTAAGACTCAAAAATAAATTTATGTATGATATTAAGAAAACCAATCATAAAATCAACAGTTTGATTATATTGGCGATACACAAAATACATAGTCACCTTCCTAAAACATGAGATTAAACCCTCTATATCAGATATGCAACTAGGGCCCTCCAAGACTGAATATGTACAAGTGATTGTGAACACTATGTCCAATTCACCATAATGGCCCACTTATCTTATTTCCTTTTTCCGTAATTTGCCAAAAATTAATCTTTTACACTACTTAAAAAGAATTAAAAGAACCATACTTATATGGCTTGCAGTACTAGATTATGCATTTAGTAAAATCTAGCATGCCTTTTGTTTTAACAAGGGATTAATTCTGCCATTCATGAGCAAGAATGCATGCTACGAGGATCTTAGAAAGTTGTTGAAATTAGCTTGTATGGTTAAACGAACCAGATCATGTGATGGGCTATGCTCATCTTTTTATAACAGCAGCTGCTATAAAATGACAATCTTAATTGACAATCAGCTCCGGAGTTTCATTCCTTGATTACTTAGGCCTATCAACGGGTCGAGTCTAGACCCGGATCTGATCCGAACCCGCTGGATTCTCCTGGATCCAGAACTAGGCATAATTTCGTTTACCCGAACCCAGATCCGAATCCGTTTTTCCTAATAAAAAAGGGCCGGGTACGGCATATGGAATTCTGATGCGGATCCGTTTAAATAAATTAATAAATATAAAATATATATAAATCTTAATATTCTTACATGTATAATATTATATTCTTACATTTATTAAAATATATAATACATATTATTAAAATATATATACATATTAATACTCTCACAAGTATAAAATATTTATATATATTAATACTTTTACAATTATAAAATATATATACAAATTAAAAATATGTATACATAATTATATTTTTTGTCGGGTAGACCCGACCGTTACTATTGGACCCGTCGGATTCACGGGTCGGATCCGAAACAATAAGATATAAACGGGTCCGAAATATTCAATTCTGACCCGAACCCGACCCGTTGACAGGTCTATAATTACTACATAAAATTTGTATATGGGATGCAGTAGCAAGGGAGGATACAGCCTGGTCGGGGCTAAATGTTGTTCTTTTTTAGCCGTCGCAGTAATTTGGCCACAAAGAAAAATGTCAATTAAGGCATGAAATTTTTATTGAGAATAAAAAGAAAACTATTTACACCACACTAATTTGTAGATTGTCCATATTGTGTATGTATATTTGCTCATATGTAATTTGAGTACCAAAAAATGTAAAATAAGCAGTAAAAAGAATGATCAAACTTTAGTGATGATTACAATCCAAACCCAAGGTTTCAAGGACTTGCTTTCCACTAATATGCGTTTTTTATGTTGCCAAATAGTTGATTTTAATAAGTTGTAGGTTATTTCTAAGTGCGTTGTATCATTGATTGTTGCTAATTAGATAAACATTTTGCTTCTTTCTACTGTAATTTTATTATTAGGTACGTATTTATAATTAGGTACAATTTTATTTCTGCCCCCGCTGATAAAGTATTTTCTCTTACCATTGCATTGACTATAGGGAAAACCTCTGGAAGTGGTAGTTTCAGCAAATTACCGGATTCAATTTTTCAAATATATAGTGCCAGATCTCAGATGAATGGCCATGGTTTTAGCTTCAGCAAATTACCAGATTCGGATTTTCAAATATACAGTAGAAAATCTCAAGTGAACAGCCATGGTACTAGTTTCAGCAAACTACCAGATTCAAATTTTCAAATATATAGTGGCAGGTCTCAAGTGAACAGTCATGGTGTAAATCCTACCAAAGATCAACTCCATAATGACCAAAACATTACAATTTTCTTCATTGGAAAGGATTTGCACAGTGGCTCAAGCATGAATCTAGAGTTTATTGAATCACTAAAGATTACTACACTATTCCTGCCCAGACAAGTTGCTGATTCCATTCCCTTTTCCTCCAAATCCGTTCCCGAGATTTTGAAAAAATTCTCACTGAAGCCACAATCAGAGGAAGCCGAGATTATTAAGGAAACGATAGCAGAGTGCGAGATGCCTGGAACAAAAGGGGAAGACAAGTATTGTGCGACTTCTCTCGAGTCAATGATTGATTTCACCACTTCCAAGTTGGGGAAGGATGTTCGAGCAGTTTCAACTGAAGCAGAAAATATAGATACCAAAATCCGACAGTATACCATTACTGATATTGCCAAGTTGAACACTGTTGATAAAGTTGTTTCTTGTCACAAGGAAAAGTACCCGTACGCTGTTTTCTACTGCCATACATCACAGAGTGATGCATATATAACTAATTTGGTTGCTGGTGAAGATAGAGCTAAAGCTAAAGCTGTGGCTATTTGCCACAAGGACACATCACAATGGGACCCAGATCATTTGGCTTTTCAGTTGCTCAAGGTGAAGCCAGGATTTACTCCAATCTGCCATTTTCTTCCCGAGGATCACATTATTTGGGTTCCAAAGTAATAAATATTCTACACAAAATTACTGGAATCCCCGGTATAGGAGTGTATCAATATTTGCCACTTTAATGTGTATTTATGTTTGCTGCAATGTGGGAGTTCCAATTCACTTGTTCTTCTCATGATTAAATAAATGCATGTTTAGTCTCGTCTACAATGATTGTATTATGGCAGTGTAATATCACCCAGATGGAAAAGTACCTGGGTAAGTATTGTTAATGGTTCAGTTGTCTGTGGATTGTTTATTCGATGTGTCTGTGAGTTGCTTTTAGATATGCTATTTTAGCTTTGTATTTGACATAGTAGTCCTTCCTAGTGGTGATAATGTGTATGCGTCAGTGGTGCATAGAAGATTTATTCCAAAAATGATTAATCATATATATATATATACTGATAGTGTATACACTATCAGGTTTGGATAAATGATAATTCTGTAAAATTTGAATTTAAAATCTAACTTTCAGATGTCATAAATCTAACGGCAATAGTGTGCATACTGTCAGTCCATAGAAGATTTACTCCAAGAAGGATTAATCTTATATACACCGACAGTACATATATTATTAGTTTTGGATGAATAACAATTGTAAAAAATTTAAATTTGAAATCCAATTTTTTTTACATGCATCATGAATCTAATGGTGATAGTGTTTATACCTTCAGTGCATAGACGATTTACTCTAAGAAGAATTAGTCTTATATCCACTGACAGTATGTTCACTATTAGTGTGAGTTATTAATTTTGTTCCACAAGGGCATTAATGCATTTATTAACTAATTACTCTATTTTATCTAAATCAAAACATTTACAAGTTTAATTTTTTTTGCATCATTGAACTAATTGAAGACATTGATACAAAAGATATGTAAAATCAATATTACACCATATGCGATTTAGAAGTACTTATATGGTATGAAAAAATAGTTTGCATTAATTGCAACAATATCATAGATACAATACCCAAGTAAGGTAAATTTCTCCTATAGAATATTATTATGATTAATTTAACAAATAATATTAATATGTTTCGTATAAATAATTACTTTTAGTTTTGTACAATAGATTTTGCTTGAGCATTACCCTTCGGTATTTAATTGGTCACGTATAATACAAACCTTGTTTGATAGGTCAATTCAATACTTAAATTCAATGTGTTCAGAATTTAAAATATTCAAATGCGTTTAATAAAATAATACAACATCTTAATTTATTAAGTATCAATGGAAAACTAAGGCAAAACATATTCCAAAAACTAAGTGATAAGTTATTCACTTTATCACTTACTATGATGTTCATTTAGATGTATTTGATTTAGTACTTAATAACTGACTAACTTAATGGATTTAGATTTTAGCTTTCAGATTTTTTTATCAAATGTACCTGTAGACTTTGTGATAAACAAGCAGAAATGATCTTCTACAGTTTTGTATCTGGTTGATAGGGATTTTCTTTACTCCTCAAATTTTAAATAACCTTTATAACCCTATATTACGCATAGTATACCTGATCGCTTATTGAGTGTAGGGAAATAAGGTGTCGATCCCACGTGTGTCAAGAAAGTGGCTGGCACCGGATTTTCAAACTCCTCTATTATTTAGGCTGTCACAGGTAAAATATAAAGGAAGGAAGTAAACCGGCCCCAAGGAAAAGGAATAAGTAAATAAAATTAATGCAGGTGTCGAAGACATCCAATTGGCGGTAGAAAGGAAATAAAAAGAAAGCAAGTAAAGAGTTATGATCCTAGAGCTTTAGAATCCCTTGTTAAGTTAGATTAGAAGTTAGTCAAGTTAATTATGTCCCTTCTCCAATGATTTGCTAAGGTATAACTTCCTTTTATGCCATCACTTTCGCCACCAAGTCATGTGCAGTGCTCCTCATTTAAGAAGCTAAGTTAGTCACTGAATCGCTTTGCCAATTCCTTAACTCCTTGGAATCTTCATTGACCTATTTTCATAGAGAAAAAAGAGAAACAAGATAAATAAGCTCAATGAAGTTATAGTATAAAACCAAAACCAACCAACTATATTCACTACTTTCGTGAGAATATAAGTTAGTGTTTAAGATCTTAGATCTTATTGAAGGCAAGTTTTTCATTGCTCATCAACATCAAATCAATTATAGTTGGTAGCTAATCAACCATAAAGCATAAGCACAAGTCTTAAACTAACAAAATCATGGAGGACATAAATAACTCAACTAATTCATAATCACAACTACAACAAGTTCATCCTCACTCTAGGATTTGAGAGGCTTAACTAAACATACTACTACTAACTATACTACTAGACTAATGAACTAGTGAAGACTACATGCTCCTCTACATCTCTACCTCTCTCTCTTTCTAATTTTTTTTTTCAAATGTTTACAAGAGGTCCTATTTATAGATGAATTCATCCATAAACTTCCAAGACTTTATCATGTGAATACAAAACAAGTTAAACTTCAAAAAGTCAAGGAAAGTGTCTTCATGAATCTTCTTGTCTTCATGCATTTAATCCATTGAATTTCAACATCAAATGAGTTGTAATGTTGAAGCAAATTGTGTTTTGGATTTGCTATGAGTTGTTTCTTCAATTTCACAAGACTTCACAGTTGAAATTCTTCAAAAATTGCGGAAGGAAGTGAGCTGAAAATCGAATTCTCCGTAGTTGTGCGGTTGTCATTTTCGAAGATCCCATGGGATCCATGAGGGGTGAGGATCGCTGGATCACATCACGCTGATCTGCTTCCTTCTCTCTGTGAGAGGGATTCACGAGCTATTTAAAATTTCCATTTGTTGGTTCGCGTATTGACTCGCGAATCTCCTTGAAACTTGCAAATTCCGAGCTTTTCGTCGTGAAATTGGCGCGTTAATTGCTCCGACTTTTATCCCTTTGATTCCTCGTTGATTGAATTGCAATTTGCAATTTCCAATTTTTCTTCCAAGCTTCTTGGCAAATATCCACATTTTCATCTCATTTGATAATTGAACAAGCAATCCTACAAAAACATGAAGATTTCACCACATTAATGCACAAAAATGTACTTTTCTATTTAAACCACAAAATGTAGAATTTCAATAGAAACCCTAGTTCATTAGCCATTAAACTAACAAAAACACACAAAAACTACATAATTAAACCTATTAAAAACATGCAAAATATTGACTTATCAATTCCCCCACACTTGAACCATTGCTTGTCCTCAAGCAATAAGAAATACAAACTAACAATGATTTAAGTGTTTGTGCACCTTTTAATTCAATTTCTCAAAACAAGGTAGAAAACCATTTTGCAATTATCCATTAAATCACAAGTATTCATAATATCAAGTAAAAGAGAATAATCATACCATAAATTCTAGTAACTCAATTCAATTTCTCATTCCTCACCCAATTTCACAAGCAAGGTGAATCATATAGCCAATAAAATGCTTCCTAAACCCATAATCATTTTCAAGAGAGGGATTTATTCATAATTCATATCAAACATATATATTTAAATTGTGAAAATGCCTTTTGACGAGAAGATCGATATTTTTAGATGAAGATCCCCTGTTACTCAACATTTCACTTATTTGTCTACTTTTATTCAAGTACCGTTTGACGCGAAAGTCGACATTTTTAGATGAAGACTCCCGGTTACTAAGTACATTGAAATAGAGCTTTCATTTTTCTTTTTCTTCTTCTTTTTTTTCGTTCTTTCTCTTTTTTTCTTCTTTAGAAACATAAATAAATATTCCCTCAAAAGAATAATCATGAGAAAAGTACTACATTTATCAACCACATTTATCACTCTACTATATAAAAATCAAATAAAGAAAAGAAATCTCATTAAACATACAAAATTAGGCATAATTTCCTCCATTTTACAAGATATACTTTCCTTAAATTGCAAAAATTTTAATCACAAAATAGTCATCTCCAAGTTAATTGAGAATTTGAAAGAATTTGGTACATGATTGTCGAAAAATTTTAGCAAATTTTTACCATATCTCAATTACAAATCACAATCACATAGTTCCTCCCCCCACACTTAAAATGCACATTATCCTCAATGTGTAAGAAGGAATAATAAGATAAGAAAGGAAAGAAAGAAATACTCCCCTTTTAATGAGATTGAATTGGTCCACTTTGCCATTTGCCATTGAATAATTTTTAATGCCTGAAAAATTTTGACAAGAAACTGCAGGAAAAGGTTAAACTCTTGGATCCATGAAGCACGTCCAGGTTCTTCAATTGCTCGCGGATTTAACGGGTAGCTCTGAGAAGTTGATCCATTACCTGATGGATCCGCGATGTATACATCGCATATTGGTCCGCGGATGCTCAAAACTTCTTTGATTCGATCTGCAGCTTCAGATCCGGATGGTATACCCTCAGCGATCATAACGGATCTTCGGAAATTAAGTTCGCACATTTTTCTCGCAACTGTTTCATTGACAATCAATTTCTACACCGAGAATTAAAAAATCCTGCATGTTAATTATGCAATGCACCTTCTCAACACATGTAATATGATCAAAACAACATAATTAACCTCTTTTCTTGAATCAAAACAACTAAAACACATATTGAGGTATGAAGATGTTTGCATTTTCACTATTCATCGTGTAACCAAAGGTCATTTTTGCATGCTACATTTCCTGGTTACAAGACAAAAACACAATAAACACACTTAAAACATAAAACAAACATGCTTAAACATAAAACCAAACAAACCAACACAATTTTAAACAAAATTGGGTTGCTCCTAACAGCTCTTTTTTAGTCATTAGCTTTGACTATATTCCCTTTTCATCATGTGAGGGGGTTTGTCAATGAAAAATCCACCAATTGAGGGTGGATCGTGAAAGGTGACTTGTTAAGTCCTTAATTGTGCACATAATTTATGGAGATTTCCTTTTATGTGTCAAGATAATTGTGTTAATTGCTTGATTCTACTCATATTTGATTCTTGGCATTTATTTAGGTCATTGGAATTATTTGGAGCTTACAAAGTGCAAATTTGGTGGAAATTTCAGAACTCCCAAGGAAAGTGGACGAGCTGGATGTAGAAGAAGGATTTCGGAAAAAATCCTACTCTAAGAGTGATTGAAGACTTTATTTTATTTTATTTTTAGGAATTGGTAAAGACACTCTTATTTTAGGGAAGTTGTAATTGGTTTCCATTTTACTTTATTATTGCTTTTAGTAAGTTAGACTCCAATTAGGACTGAAATTCCCATTAAATAGGGAATCTTAGGTTTTGTATATATTATGAGCCAGCCGTTGTCGCTGGAGGAGGAGAACTCCACGCAATATCTAGAAAACAAACTCCTTCGGGGAGGCAGTTGCTTCCCTCTTATTTCTTCCTTTGGTTAATCGTGGTTGAAAGTTTCTCAAACAATTCTTGGATGCGCGATTCTCCATGAGGGGCGGCAATCTCTTATCTACTCAAAGGTGGTGACTACAAGGCAGCCGATCCATATCATTTGTGAGATCTAATCGAAGTTTTATTATTTCTTTTAATTCTATTACCATTCATAATGCTTTCATTTAATTGATTGAGGGTTATTTTGTTAGTTGAGTATCAATGTCGGGATATTTAATTTAACCTAATAGCCTCATCGCCAAATTAACTAATTGAATACGTAATCGTTCATTTAGTTAATAATTACGGTACCACCATACTGGTTTTATGTTGGAAAACGTAACTGAACGAAGTACACAGTTTCTTAAATGAACCCTCTTAATGTTCATTGTTGTGGTTTTTCTAGCTTTTAATGCAATTGGATACAATTCCCTAAGGGTCGCACTCTTATGTGTTGTTATCCGTTAGAGAAGAAGCAATCCACGGACCTTGACCGTTTTAAAAAAGTAAGGAAGCTGGTTATCGAAGCCTGTTACAACTATAACTAGCTCAGTGAGACAAATGAATGAAATATTTATGCATCAACGCATCAAGATTGATTACATGCCTCGGTAGCTTGTTCCTTGGGTAGAACTTATTTACTTGTTGGTTTCTCTTCAATTATTCTCCTCATTTTCTAGTGGTGGTCTATTTAATTGGTATTTTTATTTTTTCCCTTTCTCAATTGTTGTTTATTTTATTTTTTAGTTCTATTCCATCCAAACCCCATTTTCCTCGTGACCCAGAAAGAGACATTTTCCCAAATTGCTCCCTATATGAGACATCTTACTCTACACTCACAAATTACTATTTTCTTAAAGATACCTCCGTATACCTGCTCAAGATAACCCTTGGAATCGTGGTGAAGTCGGGCTACTCCATTGTAACACCGAGTCCCCGCCCGCAGCATCAGAATTATTCTATACTAATTGCGCTGGTAATTAGATTTTAAAATTTATTACTGCAATGTGTTCGGTAATTCTGTCATTTTTTTTGGCGCCGCTGTCGGGAAACGGTAAGCTTTGTTAATTTGTTTCTTTAAGTTACAATTAGTCTTTTGATATATTTCTTTCGATTTACATATCGCATTTATGGCTGCAATACTCTTCCATTTCGTCATAATAAAATTTCACTATGGAGTGAGTTCATATGTAAATGTTCCATCCATTCAACAAATACCATTCAATTTAACGTGATCTTTATTTCTCCCGACAATGGGTCAGAGAGACAACGGTAAATGTGTCAAGGCGACGTGGAATCACAAGATATAACCATCCTTAATCGCATCATTGCCCAATATTGCAAGATTGGAGGATCATTCCTAACACGAAGCTACCTGAAATTACAACAAAGTTTTTTCAATCAATACTGGCAATGCCACTATCACACCTATTTGAGAATCAACCGCTTCATCTAATTGTGCAACTCTTGAGAATATCATTAAAACATTAGCCTCTAACACTTCAAAATTTCAATATAACGAGAAGGCACCGCAAATTTTCAACAAAACAGGCAAGCATTCGTGCCTAGAATCGGTAACCCAATGGTAGGTGCAATAAGCTGCATTAGCATCTCACCCTGAAAAATTGCCCTGCACTACTTTCACGTTCCCTGATCCAAATATGAGTAACCACTTGAAATGGTGAAGAATCGCGCATTCAAAAGAAAGATCTAAACATGTGGTCAAGAGGTTGCTGAGAAAGATGTAACCCGGGACCCTCAACTTCAAATCTCTCCTCAAATCTCCAAACAAGAGTCCATACCAATCAAAATCCAACTCCAGATATCTTCTACCTAGCCAACAGACACCTTAACCTACCTCCTTATATTTTCCACCAATGAGATTGATTTTGTCATGTCGTAAGCTTTGAGTTTCATGGTCAGACAAGTTGTTGTCATATGACTATTAAGTTAACAATGGCCAGTATGAAGTAACCAAAGAACAAAAGTCATTGCTTGTTTGAAAGTTATTCTCTAGTCAAGGAAAGAAAAGAGCTCCAGGAAAAGGAAGATTACTCTACTCTATGAAAGGTACGAAGATTACGTGAGAAGAAAGCAAATGGAACCAGCTGGCCAAGATTTTTTATCCCTCCTTGAGGTACATTTTATGTTCCAGCCAAAGACATTAAAAGAGGTGCTACTGGGAGGCAACCAAGAATTTTGATTTTTCGTTATTTCATGTTGTTAAATTTTGTTTTTTTTTTCCATATTTCTCGAAGTTTTATTTCAAAGTGTTTCATTTTGTTTTAATGTACCTCTTGTGTTTAGAAGGCCTTGGGTGGGTGCCAAAAACCTTGCTCAATGAGTTTTTTCATTTGACTTGGACAAGACTGCCAGAGTTGCATTCCTTGTCGCCTTTCAAAAAAAAGTGAAAACTGGTTGTCGAGTTTGTTGGTAACTATAACTAGTAGCCTAGTGACAAATGAATGAAATATTTATGCATCAATGATCAAGTGATTGACTAGGCTCCCAGACGCTTGTTCCTTTCTGCATTTTATCATTTGTTATTTCTAATAAATTACTCTCCGTCTGCTCTTTTATGTGTTTTATTTATTTAGTAGTTTTCAATTTCATTTTCTAAGTTTATTTATTTTATTTTAGTTCTATTCATCCAAATCCCCCCCATTTTAATCGCGGATCTTAAAAGAAACAATTTCCTCTACCGCTCCCTCGCGTGGTGACGCACCGCTACTACTAAGGTTAATATTTCCAAAGGAATTCGGTATATATTGGGTTTAGCATACCTTGGAATCAAAGGAAGGCAACCCATTGCACATCCCGAATGTCCCCTGCCTCCAAAGACTGTAATTGCTCTAAAATTAATTGTGGCGGTAATTAGATTTCAATAGCTTATTATTGCACGTGTTCGCATCACAATTTTTGGCTCCCGCTTCAAAGTCGAAGGGAGGAGCCTTTCCGTCACATTTTGTTCACACACAAAATTTTGGACGTAAGGGTTTCCGCATTTCAGGCGCGTCTTTGTTGTAACGTGACGGAAGTCTTCACTCAAGAGCAAAAAAATGCGCTTTACGGACGTAAGACTCTTCTGCTATGGCGTCTTTACTGTGGCGGAAGGCCCGCCCACAACCAACAAAAAAAAAAAAAAAACTCCCTCGCTGGTGATCCAAGACTATGGTTCTACATGCGTTCACGCCTACTCAACCATCACCTAGAGGTCTTGCCACCGCCCACCCCGGTCATAGTTGTTCGGACACCTCCTCGCGTGATCCGGGAAGCCTCGCTGTCCCCTAACGCTTCTTCTTTATTCTTTGTATTCCCCTACACATTGCAAATGTAAGATTTGTGCTGTATAATACTTGGTTTCATTGATACTTTTCCTAGTTTTTTTCAATTTTAGTTTCGCTTTTGTTTTAATGCCTTTCAATTTAGTTGCTTGTTTGTGTTTTTTATTTTCGTATTTTTCATGTTTTTCCTTTTATGTTTTAATGAGTCTTTATGTGGATTGGAGATGCAAATAGGAATAGTAATGGCATTGGTATGAATATCTTCTATTTTACTTGCAATTGAGTTGAATGATATACCTTGACATGACATATAGCCATTTGTGAGTTTTGAACTTAAATATCTTATTATTCAAATTTTGTTCTTTCATCGCTGTATGTACTTATCACATCAAGTTGATCATTCTAGAATTTGCTAAGTGATATACATGTCGAGACCACATTATTAGAGTTTGATGCAATAAGATAGCAATACGCAACTGAATCCAGCGGCTACAG
>VZDL01000018.1:0-69457 GCA_013103745.1 Gardenia jasminoides
TTGGTTTCAGAATAACTGGAAACAAAAATTCCAATAGCTAAACAACAAATAAAACATATACTTGTAGAAGAAATGTCATAAACACATGGAAGCAATTTATATTTCAACCAAAAAAAGTGTTTGAAAAAAAAAAGAAAAAGAAATTCAGTACTCACTTTGGAGAGAATAGGTTAATCGAAATATATACTTCACGCCAAACTAGAAAGTACCAAAAAACAAAAAATCAAACACAGCCAAAAATGAATTCAGCCTCTTTAATATACAAGAGCAAAGTGCAAAATATCTCTATCTATTTTCATATTATATAGTAGAAGTGCCCGTTGGTAAAACACCTTTCTAGTATCAATTTCGGTTGTACAATCACCATAGAGTTTGATGACTTTGTTATGCTTCCAAACGTAGTGCCTTTTCATGATTTTTGAGGTTGTTTTGGTAATAACAGAATTGAAATTTTAGTTTACAAATATCCTTTTGCTTGAAAAACAACTTCCACTATTTTGTTGAAAAATAAAATCTTAGATTGATGGAAATTCCTTGGCCTTAGTTTTTTTTTTTTTTTTTTTATCATCTCTTAGAAAACAAGAAGAACACTAAGAAACTATAATTTCCCTTCCTATATCAAATAGCCTAAATTCTTAGGACTTCTTTAAGGAATTTCCTGCTCCAGTATCTATCTAGTGGTTTACTACATTGCTTCAAAATATATATACTTTGTCCTTACACCAAATCAGGACCTTATCACTATTGCTTTCTTCTAGAATTGTTTCCGGCATAATTTTAACTTGTAGGACAGTTCTTTTCACAATAAGTAAAATCGAATTTTGGAAAGAAAATTAGGACTTATATTTGGAAAAAGAACGAAAAAAAGAACAAAAGGTGCCCAAAATGTTCAGACGTATAGTATTCTAAATTCTACAGCAAAACAATTTTGTATTCCTAACTCTTCAAATTTTATGCCTAACCAACTAATTAATTTCGGTTAGTTTGGTTGTAGGAAATCCTAACTCGTGTAATCAAATCACCACATTCTTCTTAAATGTCCCATCATTTATTTGAGTGTGACTCCAAAATTACTTCTTTTTTTTTTTGAAGTTTTTTTTTGGGAGGGTTGGGGTTCTTCAGCAACAATATGATTAAATTAGAAAGCAAGTATGTTAACCTAGAAAATCCCACCCAACCATTCCATTCCAGAAGATAGATTGTTCATCTATAAGTCTAAACAGACAAAAGGAAAAGCTTTCATTTGAAACCTTGTTTAGTGTTAAAAAAAAAAAAAGAAAAGAAAAAATCACGCAATAAAATTTGAGTGTCTAAAAAAATTAGCACATGATGCTAGAAATTACTATATAGGAACGTAAAACTTGAAATCTCAAACTTCATTACATCGAAAGGAAAAGGCAATAATATAGAAGCCAAGAGTGCTTGATTTTTTTCTCTTTGCTTTTGAGTAAAATGTGCAACTTTATATAGAAGATTAGCAAAGCCTCAATAATATTTGAATGAAAAATTTAAGTATTAAAAAAGCACATTCTAACAGAAAGCAAGTAAAAGAGAATATTTATGGCACTGGTAGTAACAAGTATCTGTGCCTAAAGATTTCTCAGCGTTGAAATAATTTCTTTCGTAGGGAGTAAAGTGGTTTGCTTTACGCTATAATTAATTTATTGGTACCCTAATATCAATGATGATGCAAGACATTATGGATCTATACTTTTATGAATTCAAGTGACACATTAGTCTGATCATCAAAATTTATGAATAAAAGTCATAATAGATCCAGAGTTTAGAAGTTTAATTCGTATTGCATTAGATTATATATAGAACGTATATTGTTTTATTCTATAATGTAAGGGATGCATATTGTACCGTGCTATTTTCAATATCTTACCCTTCTTATTTGTTTCAAGAAAATAATACTCCAAACTATTTTGTACAAAGAAAATTACCCACCACTGTTAATATGCAATGCACGTGCATCCAAACTAATATATTAAACCAAGAACAGCATGAAGCAATCCCAGCCCTGGAAGCTACTCCGCAACATGTAAACGTATCAACTAGCAGAAGGAGAAACGTCAAAACACATATCGAACCCATATATATTTCAACCAAAAATGTGCATGAAAAAGAAAATATAAATTCAGCACTTACTTTGGAGAGAATGAACACTCTGGCAAAAGCTGATCTGTTGAATATGCAGAAATTCCCTTTATATAGTGAGGCTGCATTAAAAAAAAAAAACTTACTTTAAGTTTGAGAACAAAAACGAAATTTAGCACTTAATTGAGAGAGAAAGAAAAGGAAAAAAAAAAAAAAAGAAGAAGAAACCTCTGGGAATAGCTGATCCGATGAAAGTGGGAAAATTCCTAGTATATAATGATGCTACTTAATTACTGATCAAAGTCAAGTTTAAGAGAAAACATTTGGAGGAAGATGATTAATTTGAACCAAAGTAGAAGCAATTACTAATGTACGCAAGGCCTTCTGGCAATGGAGAGAGTCTATTATTGATTGAGGAGAAAGTGGGAGTGCTGTTATTGATAAGAAAGTAGATGTGTGAAATTGCTCGTCAGATTCATAGCAACGTAGTGGTGCAATTATTGAATGTGGTGGACCTATAGATTAGATTTTTTTCTCAGGCAATGGCATAAGAAAGTAGAATGAAATTATTGCACTACATTTCAGGTTGTGTTGTAATAATAAAGTTTTGAACATGAGGGACCCAAATTAGATTCCATCCCAGAAATTATTTCACGAGTTCGCACTTGGAAGCTGACTGTGGATTTATCAGTAGAAAAAGTGAAGGTTGATGATAACCACATGCTTCTTTTGTTTTTGCTTGTACAGTAAGCTATTTTCACAAGATTATTTTAGGTTGAAACTTGAAAGTACAGATACTAAAATGGATTTTTAGTACTAGCTAACTACAAGCTACTGAACCATCAAGCAAAGCCAGAGACAAATTTGACACCTGTGAATATCAAAACGCAAAGTGCAAAATACATACATAATAAAACAAGAAAAGCGCTGAAATCTATTTGATGATGAATTCAAAGATTAGCACAAGAAATGTATATAAAAAAAAAAAGTTAGAAGCTGTACTACAACCAAACAATTATTTGATCAACGAGTTAAAAGCACTTGAGCACTTATCTGAGAGAGAATTTTTTACTCCGACAAGGCGGCAACAGATCCGTTACCCGTATATTGTAAAGCTACATTTTGAAAGCTTCCAGTTTTCACAGAAGAGAATATTTAGATATAAGAAGCTAATTTGTAGTAGAGAAACCTTTTGCAATGCAGATGGTTCAGTTTACAGGAGAAAGTAATAGTAAATCAGTAATATGTAAGGAATCGCTACTTATACATTGAAAAGAAAGTAAACCTAAATTCTTACTTCCACATTTCAGGTTGTGTAGTATACAAGTATTGAACATTATGGACCTCAAATCAGATTCCATGCAAGCAATCTTTCTATCAACTGGAAGGAAACTGGAATTAGACTCCCAAGTTTACGACAATGATTGAGAGTGATAGCCACAATCTGGGCCTAAATTTTTGTGATACCCAAACTACTTCGACACAACAATTAGATACATTGCGTTATATTTCAAACCAAATAATCAATCAACGAATCAGCAATTAGATACTTTACTTTTTTTTTGGGGCTGTGATTGACGAAATGACAAATGACTTGTCTAGAATTAGTTGAAGAAGATAGGGTAGGAATTTTCTTTCCTCAGAATGCAATTGACACTTTTCTGACCCAAACAAAAAAAAAAAAAGAAGAAGAAGAAAGAGCTTTACATGATTACTGGAAGAGTCTTTTATGCAGCAAAAAATTTATGAGTAATTTTGTTCCACGAATAATGGCATGACGCTCAATGTAGTGGTCCATATTTCATACTGTTAGTGATAAGAGAGTAAAGGTGAAAGTAATGCATCTACTTTTCAGCTTGTGTAGCATACAATTATTGAAAATGGTGGACCAAAATGAGATTCCATCCAAGCAATTTTGTCATGGGTTGGAACCTAAATGTGAATTTACCAGTAAAAATTGAAGGTTGGTTATTTCATGCTTCTTTTCTCACATGATAGTATACTATAGATGATTTATAACATGATCCGCAAGAAATGCATAGGAAACCTGAATAAACCCCAGACTTACCCGCACTGCTACAGATTACAAGCAAAGGCTCCATCTAACGGTTGGAACCTTGATAGCGTTCTGCGTTCTGCGAACTGGTAAGGTTTACAGAGTCTTGAACGCAAAGCCTTCAGAAAACTCCATGGGATGCAGAGTGAAGAATGACATAGTTATGTTCCTTTTGCACATCTTTTACATTTTTTCTTTTTTCCTTTTTTCCCAGTAGTTAAACAGTTGCAAAATGAATTTATGACCTCTGTCCCTTCATAGTCTAAGCTAAATTTTCAATGCGAGGGCTACATATGGATTAACAACTTGGTTGGTTCTAAGACCGGAAAGGCTATTTGGTTTCTAGACACTCAATTTTGTTTATAGATGCCAATGTTCAACCAGCAGTGTCTACGAATTCAAACCCTCTGTGTTGCTTGTAGTTCTGGACGTCCCCCTTAGGGCATTTTAAAGCATGTCATTCTCTTAAATACCTACTCGGAAAAATTGTAATCTAAATGGAACAAGTTCCATTTGCAAAAATTTCGGATCCGATTTCAGTTCAATATGGATTTGATTTCATCACGATTTGATAGAAAATGTCTATTTCTTTTTTTGCTGTCTATATCGCGTTTGCTAAAATGCCTTATCTGCATGAAAAAGTGTTGTTAATTCTTTTTTTTTTATTGAGAATTGGAGATTACTAAGTGAGATGGGTGTGTATTTTTTGAGTTGCAAGTATTATGTGGATGATATAAAGTAATAGCCGTTTTCAGAAAAACTAAAAAATTGTAATCAAGGATTTCTCTAACAAGAGTGCCTCCTCAGTACTGTTATAAGACATACCTGACTTATTATGCAAACAGAAAATAGAGCAACATGTCATCAAATTATTACCTTTTATCACTTTTGGTCACTTCACTTAACTTTTTTCTTAAATTAAAAGTATCACTTAACTTTTTTCTTAATCAAAATATTTCACTTAGCCTTTTTTTTTTTTTTTTTGGATGTCACTTAGCCCTTTATTTAGAAATGTCATTCAACTCTTTAAAACGTAACGTATTCGTCGTTCATTCTGCTAAGTTTGTGCATTAAGGTTGCAGGAAAGTCATACACGTGATATTTCGTAGCCTTGCCAAAGTCCAGGTCTACCAAGGACCATCTTTTGCATTCTTTATTTTTTCTTTTTAGTGATTGGTCAATTTCCTTCAGCTATCAGGCAAAAATCAGCCAAATCGAGACGAATATTTCTACATGAATTGCGTTTTGGAATGCAGAGTTCAAATTTGGTAGTTATGTTTCTTAATTTCCTTAGCTTTTACATTTCTTTCCTTTTTTTTTTTTCCTTCTTTTCCAATAGTTAAACACTTAAGCTGTAGAGCTATGTCCCTGTCACTCTCAGCCAAACATTAAAGAGACGAGAAGACGGATACATTGTTGACTAAATACTGGTTTTCTGGTTTTTAGCTATTGATTTATTTATGGAAGTCAATATTTTTTTTTTCCAGCTGTGTCGGCAAATTCATACCCTTTGTGGCTTTGTCATTCTTATGGCTGTCTCTGCCTTGGGGCATTTTACATCCATAAACCGCATGAAATTTTGACTCGCCAAATCACAATATGCCTGGTATTTTAAAATGAGCTCAGGAAATCATCACGTTGACTTGTATAATAATCCCAGTGCAGCAGATCAGCTCCAAATTAATTCTACCTTTAAAATTGCCGGTATCTTAACATATTAAGGATGAGAGTTCCATCAATTACCTATACTCCATGGGGCAAATTTTGAGCTCCAAAAGCAAATTCACGGATGTGAACTATATTAATTTTTACATACACCACTCTAAGTCTATGCAACGAACTCCCTGGAACAGAGGAGCGAATTTTATTTCGCCCTTCCACTGATTTGTACTGACAACTTCAATAGAATGTTTTTGTACAACATCTGAAATTATTATGTTTCCTTAGATATTTATTTGTGAAAAAAGCCAATAGTAATTGAACCGCTAATATGTTAAACAGTCTGTGCACATGAAATTACAAAGATATAAATTACCGTTCTTGATATAATTAATGAACTTCATCGAAAAAGAGTTTTGTTATTTGAGTTGCAAGTAGGGGTGTGAATCGGAATCGAAATCGGTAATTCGGAAGTTTGAAATCGAATTTTGAAAAAAATTAACCCAATGTGAAATCGAATTTGATTTAATTCAATTCGATTTAATTCATTCGAAATGAATTGAATTGAAAAATTAATTTGTGACACCCTCCCCTTAGGGTGATCCCAAAGGGTTGGCCGGTACAAAACTCTCGTCAGGATTCACTCACATACAAACACTATTACATCAAACTAGAATACAAATCTCCAAATTTCATAAAATACATATTCATACATCCAAGTTCTCCTCATACAAAAGTCACAGATTCTTAACTCAAGTTTATCATACCAAATACAAAGTAGACCTTAAGCCTAATGGTGGATTCCTTCATTTGAGTTCAGTCCCATTGGGAAAACAAATTTGAAAGGGTGAAATGGTGAGGTTCTAAAAGGGCATGCAAAGCAACTAGCACAAAAGCATTTCACTTGAAATACAGACTTGAAATAAACACATAAGGAAAGCATTTAACATCACAAGAATAGGATACGGGGGCTCTCAGGAGCCAAGGTCCACGTTCTGATCCAGACGAGCCGTAGTTGACACTCAAGTCAACTTTCACACATCCCATGTAGAACTCCACTTCTCCCTTACTCCACCAAACCCCTCCAGCCGACTCCGCACATAATTTGTCACATAGTTTGTTCACATAGGTGATCACATAGTTTATCACATAGTTTGTGTTTTTTGCTCTCCATAATGGACAAGCCCTTTCGTCAAGTCTAGAGCATATATCACATCACATCACATCACATAGTTGTTGTTTTCTTTTGGAGATGGGTTCACAAACCAAATCTCGAGCATATATCACTGGTCTTTATCACTGGACTTGTGATATTTACATAACCCTATGGCTCATCCCTTCTTCCTCGACCTAGGCCTGGTTTAAGTTCGAGTCAAAGAGCTTCGCCGATAGGTCTCGGGAAATTCGACCTTGTACAAGCATACATGCAAATCACATCATATCACATATTCTCAATTCTCATTGGAGCATTCCTATAAATCTTCCACTCAAACATAGTGTAGAGATGCGATAAAGTACACACTACCTCGTTTGGGGTTTTCTAAACCACATTCTCACATCACATCATATAACTCAATACAAAGCTCATTTATTTCACATAGTCACTTAACAAGCATGGAAACTCACTGAAATAATAGGGTTCGCCTTCCGTAGGGATCAAATTCACCGCAGGTACACTCCCTAAAACAATTTAAAACATTAATTGAGATTCACTTCATCTCATTCATTAAAACAATTCACTTTCACTTTTCTAGTTTCAATCAATATCTTTCCCAAAATTCCCTCAAGGAAAAACTTTCATTTCATATGATATCATATTTCAAATACCTCTTTGAAAATCACTTAATCATTCCAAATACAATGCTTCAAATGGATCTTTGGAAGATCACTATCTCATTTCAAATATGACACGTCACCGATGTACTTACCAAGCACTATTTTCACATTTTCTTTAATAAAACACTTAGGTGAGGTTTATCACCTCAAAATCACTTTTAACACAAACTCACTCACTCTTTGATAGTACTTTAATATAACTTTAAAATACCTCAAACCATATCTTTATTTTCAAAATTCATAGAATTTAACCACAATCTTGTAAAACCCTCAAATTCATTTAAATAACATTTTTCACTCAAAATTCATGAAATTCCACTTTTCATATTTTAAAACTCATACACTCATAAATGAACATAACATATATTTTCTTAAACAAAATTCACCAGACAACCACAAAGTCTCGAGATCAAACATAAAGTTACCAATCATGGGTTTGGCCATCTCATACATTTTCTATCACAATTTTAAACAACAAAACCCTACTTTCTAACCATATCATGTCAAATTTCACAAACATCATACAAATCCCAATCAGGTCCTCAAGTCCTTCTACCTAAGTTGGGAATTCCCAACTAACTTCATCTTTTCAGGATGAGATCATTTTACCAATATCAACCATAGATCTAAGCTACTTAATACTAATAAAGCGATATCTACTAGTTTCCTTATACCTCAGGATCTAACACGATCCGACATCGATCAAAGATGATCTGTGAGTTTCTCTTTCCAAGAGCTTCTAAACCTAACAACCTTCACAAGCTTGATCTTAGCCCTCGATCTACAAGTTTAGTCGAAGATTTCCAACACCAAGCTCAAACCCAAACTTGAGACAAACCACCCAAGCTTTTTCCTCTCTTTCTTTTCCTCCAATTTTTGGATGGCACCCTCTCTCTCTCTCTTCAATCGGCTGCCAAGAATGGATGATCAAGCCCAAGAATCCTCCACTAAGATCTTACACTTTAAGTTGATGGATGATCAAGAAGATTGAAGCCCAACCTCAATCTTTTTCCCCTCTTTCTTCCCCAAAATCAGCCAGCTCTCTCTCTCTCTCCTCCCCACGGCTGCAAGATGAAGGAGATGATGGCCTCCAATGGTGATTTGAAGCTTGAAAGAAACAAGGAAGAAGAAAGGAAGAACACTAGCAAACTATTTCTCTCTCTCTCCAGAGCCTCGGCTGCCTCTCTCTCTCACTCCAAGTGCAGCTGAAAATGAAGCTTAAAGGTTGCAAGAAAGTCAAGCTTTATGGTTCAAAAAAAAAAGTGCATTTCCATGATTTAAGGGAAAAAGTGCTTTTTGGCACTTTATGTCGCGTCACACGCGACAGTCTAACTTACACTATTCTAGTCCATTCCAACACTGTCTAACCTTCATAATATTTTGATAATATCACTACATATACTCGATTTCAACTTAAAGTCACTAATCACGCTCCGGTAGAAAATTAAGCACTTAACTTCTAAAAACCGCACAGAGCAAATAAATCATATAAAATTCTCTAAATTGGAAAATAATCACTTTAAACACATATTCACTCATAATTCAATGAATATACACAATATAATATTATTATGCATTTTTTTAAAAATAAAATCTGAATTTTGAGGTTTCGAATTCACCGAATTCAATTTTCTATTTTTAATTTTAATTTTTATATTATAAGTTAATTAAACATAATAATATACTAAACTAAAATTATTACATGGGTTAATCAATTAACATATTTTTATATAATATATTGATAAGATTAACATAATATTGTTATATAATAAAAATAATATATATATTATATATTATAAATTATATATTATATATTATATATATATGTATATTATATTATATTCGAATTCGAAATCGAATTCGGAATTTCGATTTCGATTTCAAAAAACCTATTTCTGAATTCGAACCAAATTCGACACTTTCGAAATCGGAAGCTCCGATTATCAATTCCGATTTCATTTTTTCCGAATTCGGTCGGAAATTCGGACAATTTCGAATTTGCACACCCCTAGTTGCAAGTAGAATGTGGATTTTCTAAAGTAATAGCATTCTGAGAAAAAACTAAGAATTTTGATCAAGTACCAATATATTCTTGATTTAATCCAAGCTCCTGCACATGACCAAATTCATGTATATGAATCAGGTACTACTGATATCACATGCCAATTATTATCTCATGCGAACCAAATAAAGGAAAACGATAAATCCTCCTCCTTTCGACTTGCTGATTTCTTTCTGATTTCCCCCTTATGGCTAGGCATTACCTACTGCAACAATAATTCCTCTCTTTTTAATAGCAGCAGACGCTAATTCCTTTTTTCCTTTTTTTCCCTGGGTTCTCTCTTATTGTACTCTCAATCAAAGGTTAGAAAGAGGACACGACACATGTTTTTCTGCTGATTGATCACCTGTTGTTTATTATCTTATTACGCAGATTCACTTTTTTTTTTTTACTGTTTGATCTGTGTCCAACTTCAAGTATTTAGAACAAAGATGCTACTATTTTTTTTTTCCCAACTATCCCACCCAATTAAAGGGAAAGTTCTCTTCTTCTTCTTCTTCTTTTTTTTTTTAATCTTGGTCTGTTTTAAAAACTGACATATAGACAACCAGGAAAAAAAAGATCAATTATTTGGAATGAGAATTTATTCATGCCTACGTTCTCTCTTTTTTCTTCCCCTCTTTTGGGAAGGGAGCATTGGTGCTCTCTACACTCACATAGGACAGTACACAAATTGTCACACCCCAAATCCAACAATCATATTTAAAAATTCTTTAACTTATAATTTGGAGCGCACTACCAGCATATCCTTCAAAGAGGGCACAAAACTGTCTATTACATTTGAGAATACAGCCCCATATTTACATTAATCATTTATTTTACAAAAGTTTCATTCCTAGATTATAGAACTTACAACATGCGCGCACACACACATATATAAAACTAGGATACAAAAGCCACATAAGCAAAATTTAATCCTAACATATAGTCTGACCAAAACTATTTGACTTGATTCATACCTGCAGAGGAGAGGAAATAAGTGGAGTGAGCGTCAACTTACTCAATAAGTAATCTAAACATACCTCTACTAGATCGAGCATAATATCATGTATATCATTTAGCAAAATCATATCATAAAATCCACTCTCAACTAGCATGATACATGCGTATAATATATACAAGGCATACCTTTATATCAACTCACATTTTGTTATTCTTTAATTATAACTCATGGAATTAATTTCCTTTTCATTTTATCTTCAATTAAAGAATATGCTACAGTCACTATTATATCCTGTGACAGGGCTATTGGATACCACTACTCTTTCTTGTGGTAGAGTCATATACAAGTTAAAACGTAACTCCGGATAATTATTACGATCATTATTTTATCCTGTGATAGGGCCATTTGTCCACTATTATATCCCATGCAAGAGTCGTACTGATATTCAAAACGTGGTAATTCTAGAGTCCTTTCCCGTTCTTCACTTGTTTTAACAAATCCCACATGCTCAAATATCACATAACAATTACTTTTAGATGCAAAGTGCAACCACAATAGGTACATAGTCATCATGCAATTAAATATGCTCAACCCATTTTAACATAGCAAAATACATTTTCTATAATAATTAGTAAATACAAACTTTTGTAAAGACATTTTAAAAAAAATATAAAGATATGAAAGAGTTACTTACCGAGCCTCCAAAATAACTCTAAATCTAGTCAAAATCACTCCTATTCTCCCTTACTCTTCCCCTAGAATAGAAATTTAGAATATTAACTATTGGCTCAAAACTCCTACAAATAGTCAAGAACACAACTCATCTCATTTGATTTGAGAATAAACGAAATCTAATGTCAAAGTCGTGTTATCGCCAGATATCAGCATTGGTAGCGTTCATTCGAAAAAATTATAACTTGATTTATAAACATCAAAAAATCATAAAAATTACAGTGTTAGAAACTAGACTTGAGGCACTAACAATTGGACGAATTGGAGTTTTAGTCCCCAATCTATACTACATGCGCGAATCGAGTCCCCATTCTATCTATAAAAGCAAATCTAGTCCCCAAACTATTACAGTTTGCGCACATTTGGGCAATTGACCGATTTTGTTGAAATTCCTAACGGAATCATGTCACGCAGTCCGTGACTTCACTAAAAGCTGTTTGTCTTTTTTAAAATCAGAAGCGTGCCCAAAACTTAACGGCTCTTTTAGTGTTTAGCTGTAATTAGAGCTATACAGAAAGAGGAAAAATGAAGAAATATCCCTTTCTTCACAAACGCGAGAGAAATCGTAAGATCCAATCAATAGAAGACACTATCAATGAAAAACCTTTGAAGATCTTGCTAAGATTGTTCGAAGGTTGTAGCTTGGGAGGAGAAATGTCGGTAAGGCCTAAGGAATTGAACGCTGCCCCACCTCCGAACTATGGTACATGCTACTAACCTAATTGCTCTTTAATAATGTGTAATTGTTGATTGTGTTGTTATATTATAGTTAAATATATGATCTTTATACATTGGTCAGCTGTAAAATAGTCTAGATTTTGGTTATGAGCTCATATTCAAAACCCTAAATAATTCCAATGTGGTCCCCTCTGTCTCATTTTGCCGTTAAATGTTTGCTTTATGTGGACATAATTATGTGTAGTCCTTGTCACTGTCTTAGTTTTGTATGACAAGATGCATCTATTTTTTACATATTGTTAGCTGACCATAGTTAATTACAATAGTGGGGTTCTGATTTTGAATGTTTCTTTGTTTCTTGTTACTGCATTATGTATCAAGTATCTCGAGAGGGACAGTACAGAAACTACCATGAGATGTCATCTTTGGGGTAAATGTGAAGGAGAACCGGATGTTCACTATGAGGGAGGTGAACTCAGGGTATTTGACCATGTAGAAGTCGCAGGAATTAGCTTATTTGAGATGGATAGGATGCTGGAAAGCCAAGTTAACGCTTATGGTGAAAAAAAATATCACATTTTGATAGAAGAGTATGGTTTAGGTTGCTTCAACATGATAGAGAATTGCATGTGAAGACCACTTTGATTATGGCAGGGTAGTTGACCTATACATAGAGATTTCCTTTAGGGAACTGATAGACTCACAATGGGGTTCTGACATAGATGATGACGACTTTATTTTAGAAGAGGAAGATGATGAATCTGATGATGAGTATAGGGGAGGTTCAGCTAGTGATAGTGGAGAGTTTTCAGAAAAAGACTCTGACTATGAGCAAAATTCTGATGATGATGAGTTTGAAAAAAATGTTGATGAAAATATAGAGTGGTTGGGTGGAAAAATCGAAAGAAGAGCGTTGAAGAGAGCTGAAAACAAAAGTAAGAGAGCGAGAATAGGAAAACAGTAGCTTGTGAGTCTGATTCTGATATTGATAATTCATAAAATGATGTAGCACCAGATTCAGGTTCTGATGTAGGAAGCGTAATAGGGTCAGATAAGGAAGAGTGTAGTAGACCCCCTATGTTTAATCCTAAGGATATGAATAATCCAAAACTTCAGATTAGGCAGACCTTTAGTAGCTTCGGGGAGTTGAAAGAGGCAATTAGAACCTGGAACATCAAAAGGGGTAGGCCATGGAAATTCATAAAGAGTGACACAATTAGAGTTAGAGCTAAATGTCCCATTAATAGGGTTGTGATTGGTGCATATATGCTAGGAAGATGAAGGAACAGGTACTTTAGAAATTAGAACCTTCAGGAAAAGCATAGGTGTAGTTTTTCTTATCACAATAAAAGTGTCAAATCTGGTTGGGTAGGAAGAAAGTATGCTGAAACACTTCGAGAGAACCCCAGGTTAGACTATATAAGTTTCAAAAATCTGGTAATGAAGGAGAATAAGTGTCATTTGAGTAGGCATCAAGGATATAGAGCAAAGAAGATTGCAAGTAACATAGCCAATGGAAGTGAGTTAGAGCAGTACAATAAATTGCCTAGGTATATTAATGAGATTAAGAGGAGTAATCCAGGTAGCACTGTTATCATGAAGATGGTAGATGGCTTCTATGATGTACGTACAAAGCAGGGAAAATTTCAGAGATTGTATATGTGTTATGCAGGGGTGAAAGAGGGGGTCTTGAAGGCTTGTAGGCCTTTGATAGGTTTAGATGGAACCTTTCTAAAAGGTCCAGCTGGTGGTGTACTCCTAACAGCAGTTGGAGTTGATCCGAATAACGGATTATACCCAATTGCTTATGCAGCCACAGAGGGAGAAACCAAGGACTCTTGGGTTTGGTTTTTATCACTGTTGAGAGAGGATTTGCAAATTGAAAGGGACTATGAATGGACACTTATGAGTGACAAGCAAAAGGGAATAATCCAAGCATGTGAGACTGTGTTTCCCAATGCTGACCATAGATTTTGTGTTAAGCATTTACACTCTAATTGGTCAGCTGCTGGATTTAAGGGGATGGCTTTGAGAAAGCTTTATGGATGGCTGCTAAAGCAACAACGTCCCCTCAATTCATAGACATGGAAGCAATAGGCTGAACTGGATCTGAAGTCGCCAAGTGGTTCGATGATAAGAATGCATGAAGTAGATCACACTTCAGAACATTTCCTAAGTGTGATATGTTGGTCAATAACATTTGTGAGTCATTCAATGGCAAAATCTTAGATGCAAGGGAAGAGTCAATTATTGGGTTAATGGAGTCGTTAAGACAAAATGTGATGACCAGAATGCAGGAAAATAGAGATAGGGCTAGAGATAGGTGGAGCAAGTACAAAATATGTCCAAAAATCAGAAAAAGATTGACTGCTAATATTGAAAAAGCAACTCATTGTGTTCCTCACAAAGCCAATGACAACCATTATGAAGTCTGGTGCCCGTATGGAGAAAAGTATCACGATGAACATTGCAGATAGAACACCTCATGTAGAAAGTGGGACTTGACAGGTATACCTTGCTACCATGCAATTTCAGCACTATGGGTTGCAATGAAAGACCCTATGGATTATGTAGATGAGTGTTATAGTGTTACCACTTATTTGAAGTGCTATGAGGGGATGCATATTACACGTGAATGGAGAGCATGAATGGCTAGAGGTGAATATCAAACCACCACTGCCACCATCTTATGGAAAAGCACCAGGCAGACCCAAAAAAGCAAGAAAAAAATCTGCTGATGAGATAGAGCAAACAAAAGAGAATAAGAAAAAGGCTAGAAGATTTGGGCATCTGCAGTGCACGTTTGTGGGTGAAAAGGGCATAACACTAGGGACATGCAAGGCGAGAAAGGCAATGGGTTTAGCAAGTCAGAGCTGCGAAATTGGCCAAGACAGTCAACAAAACCAATATGCAAGTACTTTAGAACAAATTGCAGGTGAATTTGTTGATGTAACACAATGAAGGAGTCAGTCACAAATAGGCTACTGGGTGAGTGAGAGCATCCCTGTTAGTATATTTCTACAAGAATATTTATTACTAGTTCATATTTGTATATTTTTGATAATGATTATGCTTTATATTTGAAATTTTAGGTCATTACTATCAGTTCAAGATTGAAGAAGGCTGGCAAAAAATCATCCAAGGCAACAATAGTTTGTCTAATAATTATTCTCATTTAAGTTGTTTGTTATTTGTCGTTTGCTGCATATATATTATGGTGTTACTTACTAAACTGTTCATGGTTATTGTAGGGAAATGACAAGAGAAGGAATGCAAGGAGATCAAACTCTTCCCAAAATGCTCCTACTAATATTGACGATAACATAATATCCTCAAGACCTCTTGCTCAACCAAGTTTGAGAGAGATTTTTTGGTCTTGACTTTTCGGATGTTGCACATAGCGGTCAACCACCTCCATCACACTTTTCATATCGAGATATTCATGTCCATCTTGGAATCCCAAGTCCTACTGGATCAAGCTGAAATTCATGTTCTGATGTTGAGACTTTAATTTGGTTAAGTAACTGGATGTTGTATTATTTTGTCCTAGCTAGAGCAGATGATTTGGATGGTATTGTTTCATCCTTTTGAAGGTTGTAACTAAACACAGGCATGGCTACTGTATCTTTTACTATGAAGTGTAATGAATGTATTTTGTTGAATTCACGGGTTTTGGTTTTGGTTTATTTGAATTGAGCCATTGGCTCATTTTGTTAGTGTTACGATATAGTGTTTTTCTCATTTTGTTGAATTGGTTTTGGTTTTTAAAGTTTATTTGAATTGAGCAATTGGCTCATTTTGCTAGTGTTCTGATGTAGTGTTTGCTCATTTTGTTGACTTGGTTTTGGTATTTCAGGTTTATTTGAATTGAGCAATTGGCTCATTTTGCTAGTGTTTTGACTTTGTGTTTTGCTCAGGCCAATTCGGATCATGACCATTGCACTTTATTGTTCATAACAACAAAACAAGTGGCGTTAAAAAAAACCAGACATTTACAGCGAAATACATTCTTCTAGTTCATTAACAAGTACAAAACATGTTGGCCTCTTTCTTACAATGAATAATACACATTCATCCACATCAAAAAGGTGGTTAAACTTGTGAACGAATCATCTAACCAACGATAACATAGCACATCAGTAACACAGCCAACCTACTGCCTTATAGATACACATCTACATCAGTAACACAGCATCGTTTCTTCTTTCTTGTTGTTTCTTCTTTCTTTTTTCCTTCAAATTAGGTGAGAATCTCTGTTGACCAATAGATGTGGTTAGATTCTCCATTCATCACATCTCTATGCTAGAAAAAATAATCAATAGCAGGGGACAACACCCCAATCACACAAACCAATTTTCGTTCCCTTGCTCTTAGCCGCTCAATGGTTATGTCCTTATTGTTCATGCTTCTCAATAGACCTGGAATTAGAGCGGTGGATCTTTGGCACATGGCTGGATCATGCCACTCAAAAGTTGCAACCTTTACCACTTCCTACGCTACCGCTTCCGGATAAACAAAAGCGAGCAAGTCAAATAGAGTTTGTCGACAACTATGAAAATCATAACTACAAAAAACAGAGGGACAACATACCTTCAAGGCACAAGAGAAGTACCTTCTCCCAGGGTTGTTGTTTGTCCATGATGTCATCATTGTTGCTGGTTCACCGCACAAACAAAATTTTTCTGGTACCATGGTTCACAACACTTTGCTGGTTCCTTCAATTGTTGCCCTAATCAAGAAATAACAAAGTCTTTTAGATCTAAAGAAGAAATAGAACAAGAAGGCCAATCTTTGGTGAGGGGTGGGAGTTTCTTTGGTTGTAGGGTGGGGTTTCTTCGTAGGGTGGGATTTCTGCCTCAAATGCAGTGAGAAGCTTAATTGAGGGAGGGTTTGGCTGCCATGGCGTTTTTATTCTCATCGTTTGGGTTTATTGACAAATCTTGTTGTTTTCAAATTTTTGTGTATTTTTGCCTCTCTAATTACAGCAGCTAAACACGAAACAGAGCTGTTAAGTTTTTGGGCACGTTTTCTGATTTTAAAAAAAAGACAAACAGCTTTTAAGTGAAGTCACGTGACTGCACGTGACATGATTCCGTTAGGAATTTCAACAAAATCGGTCAATTGCCCAAATGTGCGCAAACTGTAATAGTTTGGGGACTAGATTTGCTTTTATAGATAGAATGGGGACTCGATTCGCGCATGTAGTATAGATTGGGGACTAAAACTCCAATTCGTCCCTAACAATTACTAGAAGACATCTTTTAGATATTCAAATCGCAAACTGGTTTGAATTTAGCTGCAGCCTACTGCAATTTTCTAGTTTCTGTGGTGCAGGTCACAATTTCCAATCAAATTTACTGATTTTCTAGTACTTATAGAAAATGAATCAGGGCTTGAATTTTATATCGTTGACAAGATCTCCAAATCTAGTTTCAAAAGCAATTTACATTACTCAATTTCAACTTTCCATTAAGTTATGATCAATTTACTGAAACTGCGTAGAAGTGACTGTCACCCGTGATATTAGCATAGAATTTAAGATTTCTTGACTATAACATCTAAAATCTTTCAAGTTTCATGCGTGTATCCATACTAGATGCTTGGCTACCAATTAGGAGCAACATAAAAAAAAAAAAAAAAATCATATCCATAAAATTGAGTTCATAGCTGCCCAATCTCATTTTCAGCAACCAGCACTTATTAAAGCAACCATACCGAGAGAAACCACCAGGGTTATCTTGCATAACCTTTATCTGCAACTAAGGAAACTTAAAGAGAATATATTCTTACCTCAAATCAACTTAAAGAGTCTAAGTTTCATGAATCCCAGGTACCTCTCGTCTTTCTTGAAGTTTTTTGGTTCTGGTCATTTAAATTTCATAGTAGAAGTAAGAAGAGCAATAGTAAGCAGTGATCCTTGCACTTAAATCCCCCAATTACTTGTCCAATGACTAGTTGTACCCTACACTTATACTTAATCCTCAACTTAGGCAGAAATGTTATTGGGGTATTAGGGTTGGGTATTATACAAATAGTTTCTTTCTTACATAATGCATGAATATGCAGACCCAGCGTATGTAATTGTATTACCCTTGGATTCTCGCGCGCGAGATATGCTTAATTTTGTGCCATTCCGTCCCTCCCTTTCACAGCGTGGTCCAGGTAGATCGCAGCAATGTATAGCGAAGCTTCGGAGGTTGTCATCATTTGAATGCTGGATGGAAGTGTTTTAAGCTTTGGACAACCTGACAGTGTCAGGTGCTGAAGAGAAGTCAGATGGTCTCGTCCAAACCAGTCTGGCAATGAAGTTAGATTGGGAAATTCCCACAGACCTAGCTTTTGTAGTGCGGGGAAATGTTTGAATTCCTCTGGCAGAGATGTGGCGTTTGACCCTCTGATCCCTAGATAAGCAAGGGATTTGAGGGCTTTAGTGCCCATTGAGAAACTCACCAAATTATAGCATCCGATTAAACGGAGTCCCTGGAGAGAAGCAAGGCCTAACAATCCTTCTTCTGGTAGAGACATGAGCTCGGGACATTCCTCGATGTTCAACTTCTTCAAAGCCGTGAGGGTAGCCAAGCTTCTGCAGGGTAAGGCTCGCAGATCCCCCATCTTTCTAATTTGCAGTGATTCAAGGAGACTAAGATTTTGTAGCATCTCTTCTGGAAAGCAACTCAATCCTTCAATGCCATAAATTTCAAGGGAATTAAGACTAGCGAGATTGGAGATCGAAGCCCATGCCATGTTCTGTGGGCAATTCCCGACGGTTAACTTCTTTAGGGACAGAATACGTGGCAATGGCAATGTCAACATTGGGCAATCAGAAAAGTGCAAGGATTGAAGTTGAGAGAATGCCCATGGAGTACTTGTAATACCTTGGATTTCTCTTCCTAACATTCCTTTTAGGTTGGGCATGTTCTCTAACTCCAGTTGTTTCAACGATGGGGACCTTGCAGCAGAAGCAGCAGTGCCACTACTCTCCTGGGCCCCATCTATGTATTCCACTGCACTTCCGCGCACAACAACATTTGCTATAGTTGAAATCCAAGGTGGAAACGATGAACCTCTGAAGCCTTCTATACATAGAAATTTGAGGTTGGGGCAAGGTTTGAGGGCTTCAAGCACTTCCTCATCATTGTGCCGTTGAAACATTCTTTTGGAATCCCAATACAAGCGCAACTTTCGGAGGCTCTGGTTTGCAATTAAATTAGCTGCTTCAGCATCCTTTTTGTCTTCAATCCTCTCAAGGTGCTTAATTGTTAGCTCTCCTCCAAGGTTATTTAACTCTCGCAACTCACTCAGTCGGAAGCCTCCTTCACCACCTGAGACGACCATACTCAATGTCCGAAGGCAGGTCAACTTCCCAATTCCACTTGGCATGTGAGTCAATTTCTCGCACTCCTCTAGACAAAGATGTCGAAGATTTCTGAGGAATCTCATGCCCTTGGGTAGACTTTGAAGTTCACAACACTGATTTAGATATAAAATATGCAAATTCCACAGGTCACAAATTGAATTGGGTAGTTCAACAATGTCGGATCCTGAAAGATTTAGATATCTTAAATGCTTAAGGTTGCCTATTGCAGGTGACAACTCCGTAAATTTCCCAATCCATCTTGGCCTACCATGAACGCCCTCAGGAGCCATATCTTGACAAGAAAGAAGAGTACTGATCAATGCCTGTCCTTCTTGTGAAAGGAAAAGCCACAATTAGCTGATCATCTTGCAAATCCAATGTCAGAATCCGAATGGTACGATCTGATTCTGTTCCGTCATGTTTACCCTCTATTACAGACACAGCCAAATCATGCACAAGGTCATGCATCTCAAAAGTGAGAATGCGGCCAAACTCATCTTTCTTCTTAACTTGGAGCAATGATCTATAATGGAGCTCAGTCAGTACAGCATCACCAACATCTTCCACTTCCATCATTCCTTTAGATGAAATTAATCCATTTGCCATCCACAAATGTATTGCCTCTTCTTTATCAATTATAGATCCCTTGGGAAATACTGCACAAAATGCAAAGCAACCTCTCAACTCTACCGGAAGATTAAGGTAGCTCAATCTCAATGCGGGCAAGATCTGTGTTTTGTCTTGAGGTAAGTTCCACATTTCACTACATTTCACAAAGTTCCATTCAATTCCTTCCCTCTTAAATCGTAGAAAGCCTCCAAGAGCCTTTGCAGCTAGTGGAACACCACCACATTTGTTTACAATCTGTTTCCCAATCGCTAGAAGGTTAGGGTATTTTTGCATCTCCTGAAGACTAAATGCCAGTTGCCTGAACAATGACCAACACTGGTCATTTGGCAAGTATGATAGATAATGTGCCTGTAATGTGCGCATCATTTCTGCAACCATTCTCATACGAGTAGTCATGACAATTGCACTACCCGTTGATCCGCATGCTAGAACAGATTTTAGTTTCTCCCATTCCTCTTGATTTTCATTCCAGACATCATCTAGTACAACCAAGCATCTTCTCCCTCTCAACAACTCATGAAGTTTTTTTTGGAGAGGATCCAAGTCTGAGGCATCCGTAGGAGTCTGTTCTTTAGACTTAATTAAGGCTTTTATAATCCTCTTCACATTGAAATCCTCTGAAACCCAAGCCCAGAGTTTTAACTCAAAATGCTCAATTATGCGCTTATCATTGAAGACTAATTGGGCAAGTGTTGTCTTTCCAAGACCTCCAACACCCACTATAGGGAGCACTGATACATTTGGATTATCTCGAACTTGATTCACCAATATTTCTACAATCTTCTCTTTCTCCTCGTCTCTTCCAAGGACTAGATCAGGTTCATTTAGTAACGAACCAGTTTCACGTATTGCTGTGGAATCAACCTGAAAGTGGTTGATCACTCAAACCAAGCTTTTTCCGCTCATCAGTGATTGCATTAAACTTTTCGAGGATCTCCTTCATCCTTGTACCAATTCTGTGACGAAAAACTAAGTTTGAAGCTACAGGGTAAAACATCAAACTAAAACAACCAGAATTTTTGTACTTGGCTCTTGAGGCTTCAGCTGCGTAATCATCCAATACATCATCGATTTCACAGGCAACACCCTTGAGCTTCTGAAGCCACAGTTGTATTGCCTTGTCTGTGAATTGCTTCTGCTCAGCATCTTCAAGCACTGCCTTGGTGGTGGACAGCAAGCTTGAAAGCCTTTGCATGTCAGTTGGAACACCACAAAGCAATCCAAGCTCCTTCTGGATCAAAGAATTCAAAGTATCTACGAGAATTTCCACAAACGCTTCCATCATGTGTGACCTGAAAATCACAATTCAGGAAAGTTAAATCATTGTTAATTAGGTTATTAGAGATCTACAACTTAATAGACGTAACAGAGAATGAAAAAGTGCATCAACTTATAAGCAGAAGTTGTTTGCCTTGTTACTAGTAAACGAAGAAGAGATATCTTCTATATTAACGTGAAAACATTATTGCGATTCGTTTTAGACAGCCGGTTAATGATCACCAAGAATATTTACGATTAATCAAAGAAATGTTTTCAGAAGAATTGATCGACATGCATGGTTACAAACTCGAGAAAAATTATTAACAAAATATATACATTAGGTGGAAGATCATGTATGGAGTTCAGTCTTTGAATCATGGAAGCAAAGTTATGAAAAAAAATGGAACAAAATCTTGGTGAATGAATTTTAGGGAGAGCTAAAAATATAGAATATAGAGTTCCAAGGAAAATACAATCTTTGGGTGTTTCAACATTAAAGCCTAAAGTGAGATAGGAGTACATAGAAGAAGAATGACCCCTTTTTTGGTGAGTTAGCGTTACAGGGTTTTATATGCTCGATTTTTTACTAAAAAAATGGACATTACCATTACTAATTGTAGGAAATGTTTTCAAACACGTTTTTCGTCTCGAGTAAAATTTTTGGGTAAATGACTCCCAATTGTCCCTCAACTTTTACCAATGATTTTATTTGGTCTTTCAACTTGTACAAGTGTTTATTGGGTTCCTCATCTTATAAATCAAGCTATGAATAGTCCATCCAAGCTAAATTTCGTTATGGTAATATTTACTTTTCCCCACGAGGTTCAATTTAATGTCTATTTTCCTACTCAGTTTAAAAATAAGACTTTGTCCTTTTAGTAGTCTCAGTTAAGTATAATAGTTAATGAATTCAAATAATTTAAAATTATGCATTTAAAATTCTGAATTTGGTTTTAATTCGTCCCAAAAATTGAATGTAATCAACACAACTTTCATTCAGTAATACTAAGATTCACTTTAATGTAAGTTTGGCCCTCCCAAGTTAACTTATAAAGTAGTCAAATTTGCCACTTTATTGTTTTCAATAAATATTGAATTTTTGACTAGTTTAACTAAAAAAATCTTACAAACAAGCTCTTTTAACAAATTTTATTTGAGCATAATAATTCCAATTTATTGTTAAGCACATATCATTCTTATTTAAGGCTAATTTTTTTTAGTTAGATTACAATGACAAGTTTAGCCAAAAGAAAAAAGTGTAACTTCAGGGGAAAAAAAGCACATGCTTAAAATTTTTTTGCTAAAAAAAATAAGAAAAAGAAGCTCACAGTCAAATTTTATGATTTTTTTCTATAATAATGGCTATACAAAAACATTAAATTGTTAAATAAATCTCTATTATTTATTTTGTATACAATGTTTTCTTATTCTTGTTGGATTAATGTTTATGATTAGATATTTTTTTTTATGTTTTTCAGACTTTAAACAAAATAATAATGATGATGATTGTGTTAAAACAACACTAAATGAGTAAGCAAAATTTGTAAACATAAGGCTAATATTGTCATGTGTTAACAGAAATTTTCTTTTTCTTTGGTACATTCAAATCATTAAAACGATAGTGTCACTTTTTTTTTTGTTAGTCAAATTAGCCAATTATTAAATACTTAAACTATTAAGTATCATACAATAAAGTAAATCCATCTGACTTAAAGGTCTAATAGACTTGATTTTAGATTTTGATAAGCAAAACAGAAAATCAAACCTTAAGGGACAGAATGGATATTACCAAACTTGAATTTGAAATGGAGAGACCATTTAAGACCAAATTTATAAGTTCAAGGACCTAATAGATACTTTCAAGAGTTAGGTGATCAAGTAAAATTGTTAGTGAAATTTGAGAGACTACTGAAGCCCGTGCCCTAGTTTTTTAGAGACATTTCCAAGGACAATCCACGCAAACCATTTTTGGTGACAAAGGGAACATCATGTAGCAAACAACTTAAATGGTTTTATATTTTTCTTTTGGGAATTCAAAGCCAATACATGCCTTAAATTTAGGGATATAGAATTTTCTTGAGAAAGTATAAACACTCTGGCAAGAGCTCTAATAAAGGTGCAGAAATTCTCCGCACATTGTAAAGCTATGTACTTCAAATTTTGAGTTCAAGCACAAGAGTAACATTAGGATGAAGATGAAAATTTCAACCAAAGAAAGAACCAAATTAATAAGCAGAAGAAAACAGTAGAATGCACGATGAAGATGATAATTTCAACCAAAGAAAGAAGCAAATTAATAGCTGCGAAACCGTTTATAGTGCTGGTTCACTATACAGGAGAAAGTAGTATTAGTAGGTAAGGAATCAGCAATTTTATTTATTTTTATTCAACGCTTTTATTGATTTGTAGGGTATATTGTTATAAACATTATCATTCAGTTATGGGGTTGATTTATGCGAATTCCAATGATATGTGTGGTGAAAAAGGGAACCTTAAAATGAAGCAAACGAAGAAGAAGAAGAAGAAGAAATAATATATATATATATATATATATATATGTATATGTATGGGAATTTTTATTTACTTTTATCATTTTACAATTTTTTATTTTCACAGTTTAGCATCTTTTCTATGGTGTTGACTGTATAAAAATACTAAATTTCTAAAGGCAAAAAATATCTCTTTTATTTATTTTGTACAATTTTTTGTTATTCTTGTTGGGTTAATGTTATTTTTAGATATACATTTTAAGGTTTATTAGACTTTAATAGAATAATAATAATGATGACATAGATAGATATACTAATTTGCTTTTCTTTTCGCCGTTGCCTTGTCGTGATACAGTATCGCCCCGACATGAAAGGCGCCAACACTAACATTTTTTAAGGTTAATTTAAGTTCCTTAGATTAGGCCAAAATACAGATCCATTCTTGAGGTTTGCCCAAATTACTAAACCAACCTTCGAACTCATAAATCTATTACAAATACCCCTTACGGTATGCAATAGAATGTCAGCGAAAAAGGTATGCAATGTAAGTCCCAAAATTTGATTCAAGTACAGTTGAGGGACAGTAAAATAATTGAGGGACTAAATTAGCTCATAATAAAGTTTAGCAAGCCTGTTTGGTAGCTAAGTTTTTTGGCTAGTTTGTATGCTACTAGTTTTTTACCTACTTTTGCTAGGGAAACCCTTTAAAAACTTCCAAAATTTTAATGCAAATTTTTAGCAAGTTTGTATAATGTTTGTTTGTTTCCTACATTATCTACAAGAATTCTCAAAAACTCCCAAAATTTTTAATATAACACCCCCAAAACACATAAAAAACTTCACTTCTAAAAATTTTTTCTCCAACTTCTACAATAAGTTACGAGTTTTATACAAACACTCAAAAAACTTCACTCCCAAACAGATTGGTATTTTACTGTTCATTTTCTATTTTCTTCTCCCTCTTGTTTTCTAAGAAAAATCTAAACCATCAAGCCAGCGCCCAAGGTAGAAAGTGGGTCGCAGCAATAAATAGCGACCCCCGTCCACCACCACTGCTGCTGCTAGGATGTTAAAGCAAGAATATCAGGAAGCGAAATTCCAGCCGTGGAAACCATTCGCAAACATTTAAAAGTGTACTAGCAGAAGAAATGTCAAGAACACATGGAAGCCATATACACACACGCACACACACATGTATGAATATGTGTGTGTGTGTGTGTGTGTGTGTGTATTTCAACCAAATGTACTGTATGAAAAAAGAGAGAGAAAAAGAAATTCAGCACTTACTTTGTCGAGAATGAATATTCTCGCAACAGGTGATCTGTGGAATTTGCAGAAATTCCATTTATATGGTGAAGCTTCGTAATAAAAGAAAAAAAAAACTTTAAATTTAAAAAAAAAAAAAAGAAAGAAATTTCAGCACTCACTTGAGAGAAAATGAAACCTCTGGCAATAGCCGGTGATCTTGTGGATATGCAAAAATTTTCCAGTCTATGGTGCGCCTGCTCACTCAAAACTAAGTTTAAGAAGAAAAAGAACGCTGATGAATTCAACCAAAAATACATGGAATTAGTATATGCAAGACCTTTCTGTTAGTGAGACGGTCCATTATAACGGACAAAGTGGGGGCAGTAGCAGGTAATGAGCCATTATCTTGTTATTGGATATTAATAAAAAAGTAGAGTGAAATTGCTCACGGGTTTCCTGGCCGTGGAGTGTTACAATTATTGAATGTGGTGACATATAGATCAGAATTTTTCCCAACAATGGCGTAAGGAAGTAGACGGAAATGACTGCATGACTACGAGGTACTTACGATAAATTTTATTTTAGACCTTTAAATAACTGAACCAATCTATTTTAATCTTTAAACCTTATCTTTTAGACACTTTACTGGCTGATGTTTCAAATACACTGCACCTAGTTCTTAAACTTTTTTTTTTTTGAACACTTTACCCTCTGAATTATGAAATTTATTTCACTTTAGTCTTAAAACTTTCAATATCACTTGTCTGTGAATAAGGTTTGATAAATTTCATGGGATGAATTTCACATTTTAGGGTGGCACAATATTGTCTAAAGTTAAAGTTTAAATATTAAAATAAAATAGATCTTATACTTAGAGAGTGAAGTTTCGAAAAACTAAAATAAGATAACAGTCCAAAGTGGAATTCAGCTAGGTACTTATTTTCATTGTTGAAAATTCAAGATTAAATGGAAATGAATCTGTGAAATTTTGAGATGTATTTACCAAGTTGAATGTGGTACTATAGCCGCTGGCTCATAGGCCAAGACTTTCTGGTTCCATATTTGTTTATTTTTTCAGAAATTTTGAAGAATTAGTAGTTAAATCTAATTCCAAATTAACCTCAAAAGCCACGATAGTAACTTAAGAGGCCAACCTGGGAACTTATCTACCCAACCCCAAACCCCTCTCAATCGATGTGGGTTCCATATTTGTTTATAACGAGGGATTTTTGTATTCTGCCACAGTAAGGTGTCCATCAATCAATAAGTAGTTCTTTAGTCCATACACGTAAGGACGCAGACATACACGTAAATAAGTAGTTCTTTAGTCCATCAATCATGACAACGTGTGTTCTTCCCAGTAAGGGGGGAAAACTACTGTCGCAAAGGAGACGGTCCATTATAACGGACAAAGTAGCAGTAGTAAGTTAGTTTGGATTGATTGTTTTTTGAATTGTTTTTAAAAAATTATTTTTTGCATTCCAAATGTTATAGTAATATACTAATAAAAAAATAATCTAAAAAATATCAATCCAAACAAATATTTCAAAAACAACTTATACATACAAAAATTAAAAAATTATCCTTTCTTCTTCCACCCCAATCGCACCTTCACCCACCACCACCACCTCCTCCCCCCTCTCTCCGTCCTTCCCTCCACCTTCCCTCTCTCTCGCCCACCCCCTCCTCCCACCCCACTAGCCCCCCCTCCTCTCTTGCTCCCCCTCCGCCTTCTCGCCCACCCCCATCCCATCCAAATTAAAAATTTATTTGGAGTATTTTTGGGGCATTTTTAAAATTCAAAATTTATTTGAAGTAAATTTTTGGGATATTTTTTCAGGCATTTTTAAAATTAAAAATTTATTTGGGATAATTTCTTTGGGTAGTTTTATAATTAAAAATTTATTTGGATTATTTTTGGGACATTTTTAAAATTCAAAATTTATTTGGGATAATTTTTTGGGGCATCATTAAAATTAAAAATTAATTTGGGGTAGTTTTTGGGGCATTTTCAAAATTAAAAATCTATTTAGGGTATTTTAGGGCATTTTTAAAATTAAAAATTTATTTGGGGTAATTTTTTTGAGCATCTTCAAAATAAAAAAATTAATTTGGGATAATTTTTTGGGGCATTTTTAAAATTAAAAATTTATTTGGGGTATTTTTGGGGCATTTTTATAATTAAAAATTTATTTAGGATAACTTTCGGGGCATTTTCAAAATTAAAAATTTATTTGGGGTATTTTTGGGGCATTCTTAAAATTAAAAATTTATTTGGAGTAATTTTTTAGGGCATTTGTAAAATTAAAAATTTATTTGGGGTATTTTTTAAGACATTTTTTAAATTAAAATTTTATTTGGGATAATTTTTTGGGGTATTTTTAAAATTTAAAATTTATTTGATGTAATTTTTTTGGGGTATTTTTAAAATTAAAAATTTATTTGGGATAATTTTTGGGGCATCTTTAAAATTAAAAATTTATTTGGGGTATTTTTGGAATAATTTATTTGAGATATTTTTTTTAAATTAACTCACCCGCACCACCACCCATCAGATAAATTTTAATTTTAGAAATACCCCAAAAATTAGCATAAATAAATTTTTAATTTTTAAAATATTTTTAAAAATTACCCCAAATAAATTTTTAGTTTTAAAAATTCCCCAAAAATACTTAAAATTATTTTTTAATTTTAAAAATGCCCCAAAAAATTATCCCAAATAAATTTTTATTTTTAAAAATGCCCCAAAAATTGACCCAAATAATTTTTTACTTTTAAAAGTACCACAAAAAATTATCCCAAAAACACCCTCAAAAAGTTTTTGAAAAACAGTTACAATAGCTTTTGAAAGACAGTTACAGTAGTTTTTCACATCCCTAAATGTTACAGTGCTGTTTTTGAAAAACAACCCCAAAAATAACTAATTCAAACGGACCCAATTTGTTATTGATATAAAAAAAGCTAGAGTGCAATTGCTCATTGTTGTAAAACTAATACTAATATGGTGGCGGAGCAGTGTTTGTTTATATAGTAGGTACTATACTAATAAAAATAAAAAAACTAAAGAACTTGAGCAAAGAGAAAGAAAAAAACTAAACTTTCATTCAGAAATGAACTTCTATCTTCTCTATTATAAAGGAGCCCCTGTTTATAGGAGAATATTGAGGAGTTCAAAATACATCCTTTAACTGGAGTTCATATCAGGATAGAGACGACATCTTCTCGTAAGTTGTGCTTCTCAAAAGTCGTAATAACTTTATCATTTCGTAGAACATGAAAGTTCTGTCATTATCTAAGAGATATGATAAAATCGATAGACATTCACAATAAATAATTATTTCATAACACTCCCCCCGGATGTTTATTACACAAACAATATGTCTCGTTAAAATTTTATTAGGAAAAAATCCTGTGGGAAAAAAAAAACCTAGTGAAGGAAAAAAAGTACACTATTCCTTCAACCGACGTATTCCAATATTTTTCACCAACTTTTCAAATGTTGCAGTCCGCAATGCCTTGGTAAATAAATCTACCAAATTGTTTGATCGGATTTGTTGCACATCAATATTACTATTCTTTTGCAAATCATGAGTAAAGAAAAATTTTGATGAAATATGTTTCGTTCTATCTCCTTTAATATATTCTTCTTTCAATTGAGCTATACAAGCTGTATTATCATCATATAATATAATTGGAGAATTTTCTTTTTCAAATGATAACCCACAATGCTTCCGAATATAATGGGTCATTCATTTTATCCAAACACATTCTCGACTAATCTCATGAATTATCAACACTTCAACATGATTTAAAAAAGTGATAGTTATTGACTGTTTTGTAAATCTCCATGAAATGGCTGTACCGTCACATGTGAGAATATACATCCAGTTTGAGACCTTGCGTTATGTGTGTCAGTTAAATACCCACTATCAGCATAGTCAGGCAATTTATGTCGAGATTTATTGGAATAAAATAAGCCAAAATCAACTATTTCTTGGAGATAATGAAAAATATGTTTAATACCATTCCAATGTCACCTTGTAGGAGATGAACTAAATCTTACTAATAGATTCACAACAAATGATATATTTGGTCTTGTATAATTAGCAAGATACATTAGTGTACCAATAGTACTAACATATGGCACTTTCGAACCAATTGTGTATTCATCTTCCTCTATTGGTCTAAAAGGATTCTCGATAGGATCAAATGACCAAATGACCATTAGAGTACTTAACGGATGTGTTTTATCCATATAGAACCGCTTTAATGCCTTTTGAATATAAACAATTTGGTGAACAAAAATTTATGTTCAATTTATAAATCAAGACAAAATTTGGTTTTTCCAAAATTTTTGATCTCAAATTCTCGTTTCAAATATTCAACTGCCTTTTGGAGTCTTCAAGAGTTTCAATTAAATTAAGATCATCAACATATATAACAATGATTACAAAATCGGACTCATCTTTCTTTATGAAAATGTATGGACATATTGGGTCATTAGCATAATTTTCTTTAGGTAAACACTCATTAAGTCAATTATATCACATATGTTTAGATTGATTGAATCCATACAAAAACCTTTGTAATTTGATGGAATAAGTTTCTCTAGAACTTGATTTACATGTTTCAGGCATGCTAAATATATCATTATCCAATGTTTCATATAAATAAGCAGTGACTACGTCCATCAGACACATATCAAGTTTTTCATGTACTGCGAGACTTACAAAATATCTAAATATAATTCCATCCATTATCCAGGTCTTTGTGAAAAATCTTAGACTACTAGCCTTGCTTTATATCTTATTATTTCATTCTTCTCATTTTTTTTTCTCATAAATACCCATTTATAACCAATTGACTTAATACCTTTTGGTGTTTGGACAACAGGTCCGAATACTTTTCTTTTAACCAGTAAATCCAATTCAAATTGGATCGCATCTTTTCATTTCGGCCAATCATTTCTTCGCCAACATTTATCAACTAATCTAGATTTGTGATTCTCGTTTTCTTCCATAATATCAAGTGCTACATTATATGTAAAAGTACTATTAATAATTCTTTCTTTTCGGTTCCAACATTTTCTTGTAATGATAAATTTTTTTGAATTTTCAATAGTTTCATTCTCTTCAGGAGTGAACTCTCCAAAAGCGATCTCTTCCGGGAGTTGAATTTTGTCAGTATTAATATATTGAGATTTTAGACCAATTCTTAAGTTCTCAATTTTATTCTCATCATCCAATCCCCTTTTCTTCCGAGAATTTTTATCTTTGTGACGCAGGGGTCTACCACGCTTCAAGTGTGGTTTAGACTCTTTAGCAATTGTAATTTGTCCTTCTGGAATATCAATTTTAGTTGGTGCATTTTCTATAAGAATATAGGATTTACTAACTCTTCTGGAGTCATTGAATGCATCCAGTAATTGATTTGCAATTTATTGCAAGTAAATAATTCTTTGAACTTTCAGTTCACATTGTTTTGTATGAGAATCAAGGAAGTCCAGTGATATTTTTCAAGTAATTTCATTTCTCGGTTGATCCTTCCCCCCCTCCCCCCAAATGTTGGAAAATACAATTCATCAAATGACAATCTGTAAACCTTATAGTAAATAGATCACTTATTAATGGTTCAAGATATTTAATTATAGAAGTTGATTCATAACCGACATAGATTCATAGTTCTCTTTAGGGGGCCCGTTTTAGTATGTTAGTGCGGTACAATGGGAATATAAATCGCACACCCAAAAATTCTCAAATGAAAGATATTGGACTCATGACCAAAAGTTAATTTTAGAGGAAAATAAGTATGATAACTTGTCAGCTTGATTCTGACAAGTGTTGCTGTATGTAAGATAGCATGTCCCCAAACAGATAATAAAAGTATAAACCTCATTAATAATGGTTGAAAAATTAATTGCAATCGCTTAATGAATGATTTAGGTAGACCATTTTGTGTATAAATATGAGTTACAGGATGTTCAACCGTTATTCCAACGGACATGCAATAATCATCAAATGCATGTAATGAATATTCACCAGCATTATCTAACGAATTTGATAATCAGAGAATTGTGCTCGTAAGTCCACATATATCGCTCTGAATTCGTTCTAGAATTGTAGGAGATTCAGTACCTACCTTAGTTGGAGATGGTCTAACAATTAATTTTTCTTGACAGCAAGTAACACATGAGAATTCATTTGAATTTAACACCTTTTGACCTTTCAATGAATGGCCATGTGAATTCTCAATTATTCGCCTCATCATTATACAACCAGAATGTCCAAAGTGATAATGCCAAATCATAAAATCATTGAGATTAGAAGACTTTTAGTCTTCTAGGTGACTAGTTTCAACTACATTTATTTTCGTATAATCTAAATCAGAAGAGAGAAAAGGCAACTTTTCCAATATACATTTCTTGCCAGAAATGGTATTGTAATTAATAAATATTCACCATTTGTCTCGTTCATCATCTCGATATGATACATATTTCAACGGATATCTTTAAAACTCAGCAAATTCCTTCGAGATTTAGCAGATAGCAGTGCATTATCGATCACATTTTTAGTTCATTCAAGGAGAAATATAGTGGCTCTTCCGAACCCGTCAATTAATTTAGCACTACCACTAATGGTATTAATATTCATTTCTCCCACATTCTAATGGGAAAAGTACCTTGTATGTTTCAATATGGTATGTGTAGTTGCACTATTGATGAGACAAATTTTATCATCACTATTGTCGCTCTTCTGGGGGTCATTTTATTTCTTGTTACGGTGATGATCATTGTGGTATGGCATGTATCTGCCACGAGTGCGTCGACGATTATGGCCACATCCACTATCTCTTCTGTGAGCACGACCATGACCATGATCATGTATAGAAATTGAAGATTGGTTCATATTTACTTCAGGTAATGGACTACCTCCAGTTGGTCGGGACTCATAATTTTTTATTAATAATTCATTATTTTGCTTAGTCAGTAAAAGACATACAATCAATTCAGAATATTTTCTAAAACCTTTATCTGGATATTGCTGCTACAGGAGCACATTCGAAACATGAAAAGTGAAAATTATTTTTTCCAACATATCATTATTAGTCACATTTTCATTACATAATTTTAATTGAGAGGTAATTCTAAACATGGTTAAATTATATTTACCAATAGTTTTAAAATCTTGTAGTCACAGGTGAAGTCAATCATACCTGACGTTTAGAAGAACGACCAATTTCAGGTGGTCATATCTTTCTTTCAAACTATTCCAAAGATCAAGTGGATTCTTGTCCATAAGATATTCCGTTTTCAAACCTTCATCCAAATAATGATGGAAGAATATCATGGTTTTGACTTGGTCTTGGCTCATTGGATCATTATTTCTAACAATAGTTTTGCTAAGACCTTAGATTCGAGATGTATTTCAACATCCATTGCCCATGATAAATAGTTCTTTCTAAAAATGTCAAGAGGTACAAATTCTTGTTTTGTGAGATTAGCCATAATAAAAATGAAATGAGTTAAAGATGAAAAATATTACCTCCAAGAGTTCACTAGAAATTGTTCAAAGGAGCGCCTAATAATTGATCTAATACTGGTAGAGTTTTGGCAGAGTTTCGTACTGATGATGTATTGTAAAACTAATACTAATATAGTGGTGGAACAGTGTTTATTTATATAGTAGGTACTATACTAATAAATGTAAGGAAACTAAAGAACTCGAGAAAAGAGAAAGAAAGAAAACTAAACTTTCATTCATTCAGAAATGAACTTCTATCTTCTCTATTACAAGAGGGGCCCTATTTATAGGAAAATATAGAGGAGTTCAAAGTATATCTGTTAATTGGAGTTTATATTAGGATAGAGACACCATCTTTTTGTAAGTCGTGCTTCTCAAAAGTCATAATAACTTTATCACTTTGTAGAACGTGAAATTTTGTCCTTATTTAGAAAATAAGATAAAAGTGATAGACATCCACAATAAATAATTATTTCATAACACTCATGAGTTTCTCAAGAATGGTGTAATAAAGCAAACTGAAATTGGTGCATGACTACAACAAATTTAAAGTAAAATTTACTATCACCCTTTTGAAATATGTTGCATTTTAATTCTTAAACTTTAGTTTTGAACACTTTATCCTCTAAAGTATGAAAATCCTGAATAAATTTCATACTTTATGGGTAATGTATCCAGAATTAAAATTTAAAAACTAAAAATAGGATGAATTTTACACTTTAGGGGTAAAGTATCCAAAACTGAATTTTAAGAACTAAAGTGATAGTGAATCGTAACTTAAGGGTTCGTTTGGTTTACTGATTGGATGAGATAGGATGACTCATCTTTGGATGATTAATCTCAGGATTAATCATCATGGGATTACTCATCCTATCCAATGTTTAGTTTATTAATATAGTTGTAGGTTTTATCTTTCTTGATAATGGTAAAAGAATCTGATAAATCATTATCCCTCTCACAATTATTCCCAAATAAATAATACCAAGACCCTCATGGGATGACTTTATCCACTCTACATAGGATTAATTCAGTTAATATGGATATCTAATCTACTTATAAAAATGCAACCAAATATTGGATAAAACAGGATAAGTTATCCAATCCTGTCTCATCCTATCAACCAAATAAACCCTAAGGGTCCAAGACTTTCTAGCTCCATATTTCTTTGTTTATAGTGTGAGCTTTTGTTTTTTCAATGTAAGATGTCCCCAGTGGACACATACACGTAAACAAGGCAGCTTTTCCAGTCAACAAATTGTGTGTGTTTTGTTTTGGCCGGACCCCCGGGGAGGGGGGGGGGGGAGGACATGGAACTGACTGGTGTTTGCCTGGGGTGGGCGTATTATTCTGCAACAACAATAGAGCAACTAGTTTATTAGTTGGTACAATCATCACATTTTCGAATTCAATAGACTAAAATCTAGATCTTATATATGTGAGAAACATCAGATTTTTCACAGATTCACTGTGCTAGTTTCAATCTGGTACTAAATTCTTGAATGTCCGATAGTTGACAATATCTACGTTCCCCCTTCCCACTGCTACTGTCTTGATTCCCTGTTATATCCTGATTCTATCTTACGGGACTTGAGGATAATCCATCTTGTGCTAAATCGTTTTTTGCTTTGGAGTCCAACAGAGCAAAATATTAGAGCTATTGTTGCTTCCATCCAGTGCCAGTTTAAGCAGCACTATTTCCCTACCCATTGTTTTTCAGCATGAATTCATACATAAAAATCCATGGTCCCCGGCTGAATGGACTCCATAAGTGTTTTCAAGTATTATTATAATATCTATGACCTTTCTGAACAATGCAAAGAAAATGAGAAAACTCTTCCATGGTACAAATATTTACATAAGTTTATTCCCATATTATGGCATATAGCCCAATGTAGTGGTCTTGTAGTACATACAACGCTGGCATTGTCTAATCTCATATTTTCTCTCACTTGTACCTAGTCTTACTCTCAGAAGGAAACAAAGCCTGCATTTGTTGGTCCCGCAGGTTTAGCTTGAAATCTTCTTCTGCAATATGAAATTAATTTGCGGTCTACATTTATTAGCATGAAGAAATGGATCCTGCAATATTTATAAGTTGTTGTGCACTCTCTCACCAAACTATACGTTTTCCAGAGCAACTGCTTCAGTTAAATGTTAAATCCAGACTTCCATTTTCCTTTATTCCCTCCCCTTAAATGGATCTAAGCTCAAAATTTTTGAAATTAGTTGTGCCAATAGAAATTGCAGATGCATGCCATGCTGCATTGCATCACGATGCACGAGATCCTGAGCCTTTAATTTTTAAGTGTATATGCTCTTTTCTTTTAGCAATATATACCTTATATCAGCTAAAAGACACCAGACTAGCGAAAGCTCCACCATTCAAGGTGAGTTTCACAGCCTAGGACTTCACTACATTCCCAACTCCAGTTCCCACATAGACTGTTTCTCAGAATCCTTCCCTAGACAACTTAATTCTTCGACTGTGTGACTTTTGAAAGTAGTAAATGTGAAGTAAGGAACAACTGAATAGTGTCTGATGCATTAAACTAAGCTAAAGACGAACATCTCAAGGCATAAAGCAAGTAGTGGGAGTGCGGGACAGCAATTAGTGTTTAGGGGAATAGATTAGACAAAACACTTGTAAAGAGAGCTAGGGATAAACGCATAAAGCAGATAGCATCTACCTGCATCAACGTTCATCAGTCATCATAACTCAATAGCTTGCTTCCAGTAATTTCTTACAAATACATTATTTGTAATTGTCTAAAAGCTTTCTGCCTTAACCATAGTAGTTCTAGCTGTAGATTGTAAACAGTAGAAACAGGAAGCAACGAACAAATATAATCCATGTAAGTTTACTGGATGCAAACTGGAGAATTAATAAATCCATAGATACGAGAATGATTTTTTACGCTTTGTATTAAAGTAAAGAAAGGAATAAAGTCCATGAGAAAAATATTGGAAACTTAGTCTAGTAGAAGAATAGGAATCCAATAAAAAAAGGCTGTTGGTAATTTCATAAGCAAGGGATAATATCATGTTTTGTGATGATCACATGACCAATAATACAGATTACAGAGAGAATCGTTACAACTCTAGAACCAATAAATTCTCCTATATATAATACAGGTCGTACCGTACTGCGGGGGGGCTTCGCCCCCCGCACTCTCCACGAGGTCAATGGTAGGCTCCAGGCTTGGGCCTATCGGCCCAAGCCCTCTGCTTCCACCATAGACCTCCACAAAAAATTCCATTCGAGTTGAGCTCCCAAAATTTAGGGTCGGGTTGTAATTCGGATCCACTATAGAAAATTCCAAATCAACTAACAAAAAGGGACAAAGGTACATGTGTCTTTCTTTTCCTTTTTTGTTCTGAATTTACATTATAAGTTAGTTTTATTTTCTGTTGGGTTTTAATTAGTTCAAAGACTACGAATGATAAACTTCTTATTATGCACAAGCCTTAACTGCACATGACAAAGAATTAGCCATGCATTAATATTTTTTTTTCTTCTAGTGGAGGGCTGTCGCCTATTACATATTGACTAATTTAGGTAGCGAAACACCACACACATCCTGACCCAGAAGCTTTTTGAGCCCGTGTGGGGGTTCTCTTAGATCAGTCAGTCCTGGAGCCATTGTCCTTCCCAATTTTGCTAGGTAGTTCGCGCATGTATTCCCTTTGCGCCAAACATGGACGAGCTTGTATTCCTTCTGTTGCTTGAGCAGCTCCCGAATCTCTTTAATCAAATTCCAACGTTGAGTACTCTCCTTTGCCTCTTGAATAAGCATTAGAGCCACTTGTGAATCCGTCTCTAAGATCACCCTCCTATACTCAGCTCTAATTGCTGATTGGATTCCCACTAAGATTGCCCATACTTCAGCAGCTACATTACTTGCTTCTCCAATATTTACACAGAATCCTCCTAGCCATTGGCCTTGTTTGTTTCTTAGCACTCCCCCCGCACTTGCTTCCCCTGGATTTTGCTTCGAAGCGCCATCTATGTTCATCTTGACCCATCCAAGTGGATGTTTTTGCCAGCAAATATATCTAATACCTTTCTTGCCTTGGCTCCATGCGTTCCTATTTAGTTCTTGCGCCATTAATGCTTGCTGTATTAGCACTCTAGGCTGTACTTTCATTTTCATTTCACATCCTTGATGTATTTTCTCGTTTCTTGCTGACCAGGCCCAATAGATGACCTGCTGAAACAACATTGGCCAAAAGATTTCATCCTTCTCCCCCAATTTCACCTGACTGATATTCCAATCTAGCCATTGTATAAGACTCATTGTTTTGAATTTTCTCCAAACATATTTTGGTACCAACTGCTTCCATATTTTGCTTATCCAACCACAATCTCGGAGTACATGTAACGTTGTTTCTCTCCTTCCCTCACAAATTTGACATTTTCCATCCTCTAGTATGTGTCGCCTGTATTTTGCCTCATTGGTTAACAGCCTATCATGCCTTGCCAGCCAAAGAAAGACTTGCCATCTTCTAGGCCCTTTTAATTTCCAAATCTTCTCTTATTTAGTAGGCTTCTGTTGGATCTTCATCTTTACCCCAATCCAGATCGTAGGCTGTTGCCGTGGAGAAGCCTCCACTCGGCTCCAGTCTCCATGTTATTCTATCCTTATTCTCTGGATCCCCATTAAGTCTGACGGCTCTGATTGGCTCAAGCTGTTGGTGGTTTAGGAATTTTGAAAGCGTGCTCCAGTCCCATCCTGTATCATGCCAATATTCACTGATTTTCTTGCATATCTCCATCCAGGGTATCTCCCCCAAGGCCTTATACTGCAAAGGCTCATTCTTTATCCAGTGATCTGTCCAAAAATTGATGGTACCCCCATTGCCAACTCTCCATCGCATTCCCTTTTCCATTAGCTTTCCTCCCTCAAGCATGCTTTTCCAAGTATGCGATTGTCCAGCTTTCCTCTTCATTGGCATTATACTATTGCTGCCACACCTCCCTTTCATCACTTTTGTCCACAATGCATCCTCCTGTGTTAATAATCTCCAGCATGTTTTTGCAAGTAATGCTTTGTTGACACTCTTGAGTCTTCTAATCCCTAGCCCTCCACTTCTCTTTGGCCGTGTAATGGTGTTCCAACTAACCATATGTACTCTTTTCTTCCCATTATTATCTCCCCAGATAAATTCCCTCATTCGCTTCTCTATCTCATTAATGGCAGCCATGGGTAAGAAGGATGTCTGCATAGCATAACTTGGGATGGCCGAGACTGCTGACTTCACCAAAAGTATCCTCGCTGCAAAGGACATGCACTTTCCTTTCCACCCATTCAGTTTCTTGCTAACTTTCTCCATAATTTCTGAATAAGTTCTTTTCCTCACTCTAAAGTGCAGTAATGGCATACCTAGGTATTTTCCTAGATTTTGTGTGAATCCAACCCTCGTTCTACCGCTAATCTGTTCGGCTTTTTCCACCGGAACATTTCTTGAACAATACAATTTTGATTTCTCTACACTTACCATCTCTCCTGATGCTTCACAGAATACGGCAAGCACTTCCTGTATTAACTGTGCTTGTTTTCCATTGGCTTCCACAAACAAGATAAGATCGTCTGCAAAAAATAAATGGGAAATGTTTGGCCCTGTTCTTGAAATCTTGATTGGTTTCCAGCTACTCTTCTCCACCTCTGCATTTATAAGATGCCCCAGCCTTTCCATGCAGAGCACAAAAAGGTACGATGATATTGGTCACCCTGCCGTAGTCCTCTCCTGGGCACAAAACCTTCAATTCGTTCACCGTTCCATATGACTTCCATCGACGATGCTTGAACGCAGCTCATTATTAGAGCAATTATCTCTGTGGGCAGCCCAATCAAGTCTAATGTCTCCTTCAAGAAATCCCAACTAATTCTATCATAGGCCTTCTCAAGATCCACTTTCATTGCCATGTATCCTTTTTTCCCTTTCTTTCTACTCATATAATGGATAATTTCCTGGGCTATAATTACGTTGTCACTTATTTGCCTTCCCGGGATGATACTACATTGGTTCGATGCAACTAAATCCTGCAATAGTGGCCGAATTCCCTCGACCAGAATTTTTGTAATAATCTTATACGCAACATTGCAAAGAGATATGGGTCGGAACTGCTTAATATGTTTTGGATTAGGTACTTTCGGTATCAAAGCAATTAACATTTCGTTCACCTCTTTTGGCATACTGCTACTTCTAAAGGCTTTCTCCACAAACTCAAATATTGACCCTCCGATTAAGTTCCAGAATTTATGATAAAAACTTGCATAAATACCGTCTGGCCCCGAGGATTTGTCTGCCTTAATATTGAACACAGCATTCTTGACTTCATTTGGTATGACCCTCCTTTTCAGTGCTCTCAGTCTTCTACTTCCTAAGTTAGGAAACCCATTTGGGATAAGTTTCTCCTTGTACTTAACATTGCTTTCCGCATAAAGATTCTTAAAGTAATCTCTCACCATCTACTTTAGAATATCTAAATCATGCTGTCATATTCCTGCTTCATCTTTCAAGCATACTATCCTCCTTTTCCTCCTTTTAATAATTGCTGTTGTATGGAAATACTTGGTGTTCCTCTCCCCATATGTCAACCAATTTACCTTTGCTTTTTTATACCAAAATTTCTCCTCTTGATCCAATATGGAATTATATTCCTGAAGTAGTTTCTCCTCCAGTTTTTCTAACTTCTTTTCTCGTTTCTTTTCAAGTATTTTTTGTACACCATTGAGCCGTGCTAGACATCGCCTTTTTCATTGAAAAATGTTCCCAAATACATCCCTATTCCAAACTGCCAGGTTCCTCTCTTTCTTCTTCCAACTATTCTCCACCTGCTCTGCTAGTGATGGGTGACCCAGCCATGCTAACTCGAACTTCCCGTATCTTTTCCTTCTGTCCCTTCTTCTTTCTTGCTTCATTTCAAGTAATAGTGGGTGGTGATCTGAGTATGTCCTAGCCGGGTGTTTCACCTCTGCATCTGGAAATTTAGTTCTCCATTCAACATTGCATAAGCTCCTATCCAGTCTTTTCTTAACATTTGCCTCTCCCTTCCTTTTATTACTTCACGTAAGCCCAGGCCCTGAATATCCCATATCTATCAAACTACACTCGTTCATGCAGTTTTTTAAGGTGATCTGGCCTGTTTGCTGGAAAGGTCGTCCCCCAACTTTTTCATTAGTAGTCACTATTTCATTAAGATCACCAATTACCAACCAAGGGAAGTTGATCACATTCCCCATTTGTATTAAATATTTCCAAAGTTCTTTATGAGTAGGCTCATTTGGTGATATATAAATCGCTGATACCAGCCATTCCTCCTTATTACACTTGATGACTCCATTAAGAATTTGCCTATTCTTCATAAGAACTTCGACTTCTACTCCATCAGGATCCTAAAGAAAGCAAATGCCGCCTGAGAAACCCTGTGCTTCCACGTAGGATTTTCTACTCAGCCTAGACATACGTTGTATTTTTTCCGCTCTAAAGCTCAGTGTTCTGGTCTCCACTAGGATCAATACTCCTGGATCATGTTCACGGAGGATTTCCCTCAAATGCATCTTAAATTCCTTGCTTGCTGCTTCTCTATAATTCCAACACAATAACTTCATAACTACTATTTAGTGTAGGTTGTTCATCCTGTCAAGTTTACCGTCATCACGGTATCTGATAAGTGTTTATTTTACATGCTTTTAGTATGATTGAGTACTTAGTTTTTGTGTGTTTTTGATATTTTTATGGCTAATTAACTTGGGTTTCTAGTGAAATTCTACATTTTATGGTTTAAATGAGAAAAGTGTATTTTTGTGGATTAATATGGTGAAATCTTCATGTTTTTGTAGGATTAAATGCTCAATTATCAAATGAGGAAAATTAGGAAATAATTTGCCAAGAAGTCTTGACGAAAAGTTTGGATTTCACAATTTTGGAGTAGATTCGCGAGCCAATACGCAATGCAACCAATGAAGAAAAAAGACTAGCTCGCGAATCCCTCTCACAGGAGCCAGGGGACCGGATCCGCGATGGGATCCGCGAGCCTCTGCCTCGCGGATTTGGATCGCGGATCCCTGACAATGACTGCTGCAAGTTGCAGCCGAAATCCAGTTTTTCCAGCTCACTTCCAGCTCAATTTTCAGACGAATTTCAATGAAAGCTGCGTGAAGAATCTGGTGAAGTTGAAGAAACAACTCATAGCAAATTCAAAACACAATTTGCTTCAACTTTACAAACTCATTTGAGATTGAAATTCAATGGATTCAATGCATGAAGATTCATGAAGACATTTTTCTTGACTTTTGAAGGCCAAATTTGTCATGTGTTCACATGATAGAATTTTGGAGATTTATGAATTCAATCATCTATATATAGGGCCTCTTGTAGAGAATTAGAATTAGAATTAGAGAGAGAGAGGGAAGGCTAGAATCACTACAAAAATGTAGTCTTCACTAGTTCCTTAGTCTAGTTTAGTATAGTTAGTAGTATAGTAATTATATTTAGCTAAGTTATTGTCTTGAGTTATGGATGAACTTTCTATATCTTGTTTGTGATATTTACATGGTTATTTGATGCTATTATTTGAGCAAGTATTTAGTACTTTGGCTTTTCTAATCATGATTAACCGGCCATTAATTGTGATCATTTAAAGGTGTTAAAGACACTAGTTCATGAAGTTCTAAACCTAGGAAGTCACTCACTAATGTAGGGTGACGCCTTTGTAGCTTTAGTGATTTATTTCATGTAATTTCGTTGAGCAAATGAGCTTGTAGTTAATTCCATAACCACGCTAGTAGGTATGGTTTGACTATGAGTATAGTTGATGCACTATGAAAGTATGTTTCACGTGCATTAGGAGATTATGCCATGCTGAGCCAAATTAATATCATTAATGCAACCGGTAGCTTCATTTGCAAGAGTAGTAAGGAATTCCATAGCTTGAGGAGCTTTTAATTGTTATATTCTATCTATTTTATTTCCATGTTTGTAGTTTAGATTTAATTTATATGCATGTGACGCCTAAATAATGGGAGTTTGAAAATCACCGGTACTTGACACTCTTCCCTGTGGGATCGACACCTATACTACCCTATGCTCGATAAACGATCTGTATACTTGCAGAAAACGGGGTGTTTAGGTTTATTATTAAAATTTGGTGTAGTGTAAAATCCTCGTCAGTATCCTGTTCCATCTGCCCGTTTCCGCAGTCTTCTAATCCTCCCATAGGACGGATTTGATCAACCAGTGGGGTTTCAGCAATGACTGTTTCCTCTCTCCCCTGTTCCATCACCACTTCCAACCCACCTCCCGGGTCACTTACACCACCCCATTGTCCATCCATCGTGAAGATTGCTACATTCCTATCTCCCTGTATACACGTATCTAATTGTGTTGGTTCCCTGGTGGCTGAAGTTCTGCTTCCCTTGTCCCTTTCTACCCCTGGTGTCTGTAACTTCTCTCCCTTCTTCTTGAAAAGTTTTTTTGATGCTAGGTTCCTTCCACTATTACCGGTCAATCTATTAATTTTAATTGGGCTTAAGACTTTCCTTCCCAAGCGAATACTACCGCTCCCCTGCTCACCATCCTTCCTTGTTTCCTTTCCTTTTCGAGATCCATGCGCTGGGGCCTTGGTTTGCCCTTTCTCTCCTTCCTTGAAGGTAAAATTTTGTGGGGGTCCTGAGATGCTGGTCACCTTCATACGAAGAACTTCTCTACTGTCCCTTTCTACTCCTTGTCCCATCTCTTCCTCCTCTGCTTGCAGAATTGTAAATCTTGACCCCATCCCTTCTGGTTGCTTTCCATTCTCTGTCCCCTGGGCCTTTCTCCTTTCCTCCTTCTGCAGCTTCCCCCTATTTTTTACTTCCTTCCAAACTGGCATTTGGGCTTGTTTTTGGATCCCAGACGACCCTAGCTCTGCTCCTCTATATTTTTGGGCCATCGCCTTATTGTGGGCTTTACCCTCTCCCAGATGCTGGCCCACATGGGGTTGCGTAGTTGGGCCTCTCGGATCCCTTCTACCTTTCCTCGCATTAGCAACCATCCAGGGTCCGAGTGGTTGGCTTTCGGATCCTCCCCTTTCGCCCGTTTTCTCCTTCACCTCCATTCTGCGATCTTCATCCTTCTCTACTCCTCTATCCCTAGCTCTGAGTTTACACAGTTCAGCTATGTGCCCATATTGCCCACACTCAAAGCATATTTGGCGTAATCCCTCATACTCCACTACTTGCAGGTCCTAATTGATCCATACATATGGAACCAAAGGTTTAGTTAAGTCCACTTCCACGCAGATTCGGGCGAATTTCCCTCTTACCGCTGTTAGCGTACGGTCGTCCACCTTGACTGCCTTTCCAATGGTATTACCCACCGCCTTAAGGAACTTCTCTGTGTAGTATTCTACCGGCAACCCTAGGAGGCGGATCCAGATTAGTGTCGACGAGATCTCTTCTTTCTCAGCTCAAAAATCTGGCCTCCACTTCCTGATAGTTATATAATGGCCTTGTATCATCCAAGGGCCGCTGTCTAGAATCTTATTGTAGTCCTCCTTGGATCTGACTCTCACAATGTAGTATCCCTTTTCCAGGTCTGTGATCTCAAACTCATGGTCTAGTGCCCACATTTCCTTGATTTTCTGTTCCAAGGTTCGAAATCCCACAGTCCTTCCCAGAACCTTCAAAATCAAGGCCTTCCTCCATGGTTTCCACATCTCCCTTAGCTCCTCTTCAGGTATCATCGGCTTCGGAAACCTGGATTGGATCTGATCTGCTTCTCTATCACCTGCGATATCTTTCATCTCCAACACAGGGCTCTCCATCTCGTCATCAGAACCGTCATAGATTGGCATCTTCGTCTTGCCAAACTTAAGTGTATCACAGAAGGACTGGTTTCCCCATATTCTGCCCCCGCTGTTAATATTCAGCCCAAATGGGTTGGGTCGCTTCCATGATTCCTCCTCCGTACCTCTCGGACTCAAGTTAGGCACAACCTCTCCTGTAGCTAATCTCTTGAACTTTTTGGGATCTCTTCTAGGGGTAATTTCAGTTTCAGGCGGCTTTGGTGGATCAATCGTATTAGGATTTAGGTTTTCTATAGTTTTCTTCAGTGACTATCAGAGCTTCTTTCTCAACATTCTCTCTCAATGTGGTTTTGTTGCCATGCATTAATTTTGCCCGACTCCATGGATAAGCTCACTTGCATATCTTTTCACTAAGCCTACATTGTCACGAAGGTGAATTAGATTACAGAACTTCGACCTTATACTCTTCATGTTCAAATGGAAATGTAAAATAGACTTGGTTGCCATTTCTCTGGCACATCTTTTTCTCTGTTAATAAAGGTGCAGTTGAATGAAACTATTTGGAACTATACTAAAATGTTATCTTCTGCTCTTTGTTCTATAAATGAATCATTTTTCAACGTATTAAAATCTTAGGCAAAACTGCAAAATAAGGTTACAAGAACTGAAGTTTGCCGTAAGGATCAGATTAGGTAGCATATCTAATTAGCTAAAAATAGTCGAGATGCCACGATTTTGGGACAGGGGTGAAGTTATAAGTGTAGCAAAAAATTATTTTACGAGTATAAGTTTAAAAACTATGAACTGTATGTCATTGTTCTTTTTTTTTTTTTCCTTTTTTTTTTGTTTAATGATTTAGTCTTGATATTGAATTATGGTTCAAACCAGAATATTCTAAACCAAATTTCCATATGAACAAGTTTTTTGTAATCTCATGATGATGTGAAACATAGCAATGGTAAAAATTAAGTCTATAAAACATAAAAGGAAGTTATATCCCACCAATAATGGATCAAAATATGACTTAATATGTTAAATTAACATAACTATGTGTGTCTCTACCTTTTCATTTTTTATTATCTTCCATGCAAAAATATGTACACACACATACGTACATACAAACATAGATTTTACTCAAAAAAGACGTGTGTGTGTGTGTGCGCTTAGGAGAATTATAAAAGTCCTCCCTTGACTATTGGACTGATCTTAGTGATTGTGTCTGCGCGCGCGCGCACACACACACACAACAATTAGGATCAATCCCGTGGTCAAAAAAGGACTCTTAGAAGGATATGGGAAGGGTGGGAGGGTAAATAAAATAAAAAAAATAAACTTCAGCATGCTTTTAGTACCAAATTTTAGAGAATGAAAGCATTCCAAAGTTTTAGTCTTTTTTTCTTTTTGGGGGATAAAAAAGGGAATTCCAAAGTTTAATTTCAAGTACATAAATGAAATATCCAGATAGCTATCAAGTTTGACCTACATGTTTATAAAGAGATTGTTTCATAGATCATACTTTAAATTTTGACAAAATAATACTACAGCTTTTAACAAGAAGCTAATTTTTGCATACCAACTAAAGCAGTCTAAAAATGTTTAAAATCCTAAAAGTTATTTTTTTTCACAAGACAAAAGTTGGTTAGGTGGAGGGGTAAATGGAATTTTTCTAGAATTATAGGAGGGCAAAGAGCGGTTTTAAATGAAAATTAGATAACTGTTAATACTCCTCAAGGGTCAAAAAGGTTTTTTGAATACGTCCTTTTTTTTTGGGGGGGCGGGGGATGGGAGATGTGCTGCTCCGCCTGGATTTCCTATGGCTCCGCTTCTGCCAGAGTATAGTCAAACTCTTTTTTGTTGCTCATGTTAACTATATTGGAGTTACAAGTTTCATGTTATTTTACTTTTTAAAGCCAATTCATTTTATTGGGATAAAGAGATTTTAAAGTCATGTGAGTAACAAACACTGAAGGTGCATTTGATAAACTTAAAAAAATAAAATTTAAAAATTAAATCTATTAAGTTATTGAATTATTAAGTATTAAAATCTTAACAAGCATATTTTATATTAAGTGATAAGTAAAATTAATTTATCACTTATTTTTTAGAATAATTTTTACTTATAATTCAGAGCCATTTTAATTAATATTTTTTTTTTTACTATCAAATACGTTTTGAATATGTTAGAGTTTGAATCCATTGATTTACTTGAGGAATTAGATTATCAAATTAACGGAGTCTAAAATTTGTTGTCAATTTTGTAGATGTGGAAGATTATCATGAGTTGGAAAAGCTAGGTAGAGCAATGGTAAAAATTTCTAGAGTTACAAAGACCAATATATTTGCAGACCTAAATATGTAGTAGTCCACGGGAATCAAAAACACTTGAGTCATAAATAATTCCATAATAATCGATATGTTTATTTCCAGATTCATTAACCTTGTTATTTGTCTGCAAATTTAGGTATATGAACATTCTGGTCATAGAGATCAAAATAATACTTATAATGGATTGAGAATGGAAGCATCTGAAAAGGAAGTAGAAACCAATTCTCTAGAAAGTTGTGAAACATCCACGAGGTCCAGAACCAGTCAAAGGTGATACAGCTATTATTTGACTTGGTTCATCTGCCAACTTTGCTAATTGCAAACAATTCACACTTGGAGGAGTACTTGTACTTTACAACGGTTTTCTAGCAGGAAATTGCGACCGAAAATCTAGTCCTTTAGACTTGTAAATTTTAGTTCTTGTAAATTTTTTGGGCAAAAAACTGGTCCAATAGCAGGGAAATTTTATGCTAGGCTGTATCTAGTAAGTCTTGAATGGGGAAATTATGCAATGTTGACCATGTCTATGTCACGAAAGATGTCGAAGTTTTTTTTTTTTTTGGCTGATTCTTTGCCCCGTGAATTTCGTATTTTTGAAGTTCTCACGTTCACTAATTTCATGAGCTAAAGATATCGCCATGGATAAATAAATACCATTTGTTTCAATTTCCACCTTAAGTAAATCCCTTTTCTTTTCTTTTGGTTTTGAATAAATCGTTTTCTTCTCTTTGGAATTCATAAACCTCTCCCCAGCAGGGATATCTCCAAATACCTGTTATTGATTTTGAAAATCGATCAACGTAGTCTGTCGAGGATTCTTTTTGCCCTTGAAGTTTTAAGAAACTAGCAGGAGGGTCTTGCTGAACCCAAAAGAAACAGGAAGCTCAAAGGAAATAATGCAGTTGAAAATGGCATTCCAGAAAGCTTCAAAGCCAATTTCTATGTCCTCCATTTCCTCCAAGAAGAGGTACGTAGATTCTGGGCTGCATGCATTTCATTACATTTGGAAAACGAGATTTCTGAAAATCGAAAGTCACAGTTGGAGTTGAGAACTGCCCTGGAAATTAATGTATTAGAATAATATATTGGAATGATCACATGCTAGGATAGTAATTAATTTGGGGTTGATTCTCCCTTCCCTTGCAGCAAAAACATACAAAAGACAAATAACTAAAGACGAAGAAAATTGCACGCCACAGTGAATAAGTTGAGCAATTAGAAAGTTTCCCGTTTCACTAACTCGTAATCCACGCTTTTCTCATATACATTGTTTAGCCTATATTTTTTTCCCCCCCTCTCTCAAAAGGTACATCTTGGGCACCTTTTAATACACACAATTCATTATTTACATACACACATGTGCATATTTATTATTTTCGACGTATAGTTGCTTTTCGGATTTAATTTTATTTTTCTAAAAAAATTAAAACATGCAAAGTTACTTAGACCCAATTTGACTCTAGTTAGTTAAACTCATTCAACGTTTAACACAATCCTATGAAACTCATTCCCCAAGAATATATCATTTGTCAGGTGTAATGGAGCATCATTCAACATTTGCAGCATAGCTACTGTCCTCTTGGAATTGGCTTTCCTTCAGCTCATTGCATCTCTCTTGATCATGCCAAGCTCATCTGAGGCATTTAATCGGGAGCCAAAGCTAGTTAAAGTAACCAATAATCACACGAACATTTTGACAGTTAGGTGCTTTTCATTCTATAAGGAAAAAAATGATACCTGGGATCGACACCATTTAAAACCTAATGAAGGGTTTTACTTCACAGTCAAACCTAATAAACTCTTCCCTTCCATGTCCATGTACAACTGCTCAACCAATATGGGGGTATTCATAGCTTACAGATATGACTTGAAGTGCGCTGAAGAAGCTAACCAGTCTTGTGACTGGATGTTTGATGAAAATCGAACGTACCATTTCTTGAATGGAACATGGGTAGCATTTGATTATTGTCCTAATTATGAGTCTCTTGGAAGAGGGGGTGTTGTAAGAGGTTATTTTACTAATTAAGAATGTTTAGTTAAAAAAAAAAAAGAAAAAAGAAAACCACTATTGGGAGGCATACACGGAGAATGAGTGGTGCTAGGGAATGGGAAGATACAAACTGCATGGTTGTTTGCAATAGCAACATACACTAATAAGAAGAAAATTTACAGCCCTTTTGAGGAGTATTTCGTAAATTACTTCAAATAATTTATGGAATTCTGTTATGAGATATTTTAATTAGGTGATTAGTCTAGGTCGAGGAATAATGTCACCCAACTTGTGGGAGGTACAAGTATGTGGTTTTTAGTACTTTTCTAGCCAGTGTTGCTCAATGAATAGAGCTTCAAGTCCACAAGTAGTGAGTGGAATAAGGATTACCCACCTGAGCTCATGTTGTAATCTCCTTCAATGAACAAAAGAATGCGTCTACATTATAAAAGCATGTCAGCAATTTCCTACGATTGAATGCAATTTACTTTTCTAGCTGCAACAATTCCTTGTACTCAAACAATGTTACATGCTAAACCACGAATAATACATGTGCCCAATTATTGAGACTTAAAAGAGTATTGGTGTCCATAGAATGCACTCTGGAAAGATTGACTTTCTAATAGCAGTAGCAACTACCATCTGCTAGATTCTTTTTTCCCCTTTTCTTTGTTTCTGTTTTAACTCTCTCCATGAATTGCTGCTCAAGTGTCCTTCAACCTTGAGAGACATACGCATGCCAAGCCTCTACCATACAGTGAGGAACTGGCATACCTTCAATCATATCAGCAATCTTGTTCTTTTAGTGATTGCAATAAGACTGCATAATCAAGACCAAACATTAATATTTTTGCTCAATGTGTACATGGCCCCTTACTCTGAGGTTTCATCCAAAAAGCTACTATTATTCAATATTTCACTGCCAAAAGGGACTTTTCAATCTAGATCAGTTGTGTAACAGCCTGTAATCATTCAAGCTGACATGCGGTATTTAAAAGGAAGGGCCGCAGAAAATCCCTAGAAAAACGTTTACACCAGATTTCTATTCTAACAAATGAGTTATAGAACAAACAAAAACTAGCTTTGGCAAATGCCTTTTTTAACGCAAAAACAATAGCAGCAGTGAGGTCAAGAATAGTTCAGCCAGAAAAGTTGAGCTTCTTCATCACTTTTGCATAAGCAAATGGGACAGTACCAGGACGTCTAAGCCTGCGCCTTGCTTTCTTAGACTGCATAAATAAAGGATCATATTAACCTCACTCAGCATGAATCCCAGTTAACTTTTCCTAACTGCCAAAGTCTTGCAAATATGATTAAGAGAAGGAGAAAATTATTCGACACTAATAAAAATGTCTAGAAACAAGCTCCCAAAGAATCATCAGCACACGACACAATAATCAACATTTGTAGTTTAGAAGTGGAGAAAGAGGCAAACTAATATCCCTTTCATGTGGCAATAGTACTGCTGACAGCATTTCCACATAAAGCAGTACTTCAAAAAAAAAAATTAACCACAAAGAAACGGCCATGAATTGAGGGGTAGACAGGCAATACCATACACCTCAGCTAAAACTATCGTTATCTTCCTCGACACAGTCAAGAATGAAATATCGAAACAGATGACGATACCACATAAGTAAAAGTGAAAATCTGAAAGGGAACTGCATCCTGCAGCTCTACAACTGAATACAGCCGCAAATTTCACTCTTCGAAAGCTACAATCACATTTAGAAACACAACACAATTCAATAAGGTCCCTAGCCTAGGCAAAATTAAATGCAACACCTCCACCTTTATACATTATGTGTTCGATTTGCTATTTATATAGCTGCCTAATTCTGTTACAGGTTGCAAACCCTTCGGCACATAATTAAAGAAAACATCCACATATAAGAAAGTCATATTTGCCACATACAGGTTCGATCCATATAGATGTATCCAGCATACTAATTTACACAAGGGTGTGCATCAATGCAAAGCTAGGAGGAACAGAAGTAACTCATGGAAATTGGCAGTTAACAAAGGATATGGTAATCCTATGTACAAGGGACCACATTTATCTTTTTTAATTACCTCTTGTAACTTAACTGACATTTTTCTATTTCTTCCTGCCTTTATTCCCTCTAAACTAAAAGGTAATTTCATCTTCAACTTGTTTTCCTCCTAGAACACAATAATATTATTACTTGTTGGACATGGTGCTGATTATCACTTTGGATATCAATGATTTAATTTCAAAATTAGAGAGACCAGCTATGCAGATGAGAAAGATATAACTAAGACCTAAAACAACACCTGACAAGACATTAGAAGATGATACACTAACAAGACAACATCACCTACCTACACTTCTAACAATGAAAAGAGAGCCAAAGTACGACCCTCAAAATATGTGATATAAAACTGCAAATTTTTCACTGAGATCAAACTTCAATTTTGTCTATCTGCTCCGAAATTTTCCGAAGCAATATCTCCAGCATATCCAATGAAATAAAACTCTTAGATTAATGTGCCTAGCAAATGTAAAAGCCCGATAGCCATCAAGCTAACCACCTCGAGTTTCATTCATGCACGTAGTTCATGATGCAATTTGGTTAAGGTATAATGGATAGCCAATCACTCTGAAACATATCCTTTTCCCCACAATACAATCTAGTGACCGTTACTAGCAAGGGGAGCTTGAAGATGAGAGTATTCCCAATTCTCTTGTCAGTGGATGGAAAAAAACAAAGATTCTTTCCATATTACCTTCCCTTCATCACAAGTTATCTCCAAAATTTGCCAGATAGTTTCACAGTAAGCTAGCATTTTGTTGCAACTCAAGCTTAATCCAGAGAGGTTGTTCTTCCATTCTGCACTATGTCAAGAGTAAAATTTTCCCTTACTGTCATTAACCAATATTCAAAGGCTTGGTAATTTCCTTTTTATTTCACAGTTGTGTTCAGATTTTAAAACAACTCTCTTTCTTAATTATATGGGCTTCCAGTTGTAGCTTATTCATGAATTGAAAAGATATTTTATGTGAAAGGATTGAAGCAAAGGAGGATGGGAAATTGGAGGACTTGCTGCTGTAGTAGTCTGCCGATGAAATTCAATAAATGAGAAGCAGATAGAAGAAAGCAGAGATCATAGAAACAGTTCAAAAGGTCATGCCAACAATAGAAACAAATCAGTTAATGAACTTGTAAGGCATAGTACCCCATAGTCCCTGTCCTTCTTTTATGGTAAAAGCAAAAAGAAACTGAAGGAAAAGATGAATGACAAGAACATTTCCGCTGAAAGTCATGCTATTCCATGCAAATTCAACTAAAATGTATTTGAGCATGGCCTATGAAAGGCCTTCTGTTGAGCTCTTTTTCTGTGTTACAATACATATACACAGAGTAGAGCACATTCAATAGAGTACCATCACGAACTTTTGGAAATCAGTCTCTATACACCGCAATTTTCTATAACAGATTCTTTTTCCCTAGTATCTCGACCATATACTCATGACCTTTTCCTTAGGACTACTACAGAAACATACAAACAACAGCATGGAACCAATGTAACTCCTATAACATCTATGTGAAGGTACAGTAGCAGAAAACAAGTTTAGACATGAAGTGCATTAACAAAGCATTGAAAATAACTGGAGCACTACAAAAAGCAACTATGCTAAAAGCACCACATTAAAATTCACATGAACTCATATGATGCTACTATCATTTTATCCAGCAGTAGGACAATAAACAGACCTCTAAATGTGCATTGTGCCACTTCCCTTCCTTCCAACGTCTAATTTCCCCATCATTCATAACTCTAAATCTTCCCTTAAATGACCTGAGACGAAAAATTTACCAAAATCATTAGATGTTTGCAAATATTATATATAAACCACTAAAAAACAAATGTCTTTTCATGTAACCAAGAGATTTACATACGAATAACATTTCATTTTGATTTTCTTGACTTTGGAAGTGATTGGAGTCAATGGTTGCCTACTCTTTAACTTTCTTTTCCTCTGTTTTGCAGTAATACGCCTCACTTGAAAAACATGCAGACAACAACAATCAAAACAAATGATATTAGAACTTACTGATAGAAGAATAAAGTGCAGACCAGGAAAAAACAAAAAGACCACAACACTCTCCCAATAGCGATAGAGTTAACTTCTGATCAGTTAACGCATCCTACGTTCTTTTTATTCTGATCGGTTAAAGCATCCTACATTCTTTTTAATTAATCCTTTAAACCAAGATATTAATCAATTTCGACAAATAACTTTCAACAAATGATCTTACCAGATATGTTCTCATTAAACCATAAGACCAACAGCAGCCAATAAAATTTCAACAACTGAATGGATTCAATCCTATTAAATGGCAATAAACCCAAAAAAGTAACATAAATTTCCAACAGACGTATCTCCTCTATTTTTAGTCTAAAATCGAATCCATACTTAAAAGCAACAACAACAGGCCCTAAAAAGCCCCCCAAATGAACAAAGTAATCATTTTTCAGCTGAAATTTGCTCCAAACCTCTCTGGCCATCACAAAATAAAAAAGCCAAATTTTTAATTCAAAAATGCTCTTACTACCCAGAAAACAAGAAATGGAACGTGAGAACAAAATAAGAAAAGGATTCTGAAATTTACTTACAGAAAGAGGGAGATGAGAGGGATTGGAGTTTGAGGGGTGAGGAACTTGAGGGACATCTTGAAGGGGCTTAAAGCTGGGGAAAATAGCAAATTGGGCAGAGGATTTGTTGAGCTTAGGAGAAATGTGGAGGGTCCGTATGGAAATTGAGGTGGGGTTCTGGGATTTTGCTAAGGAATGCAGTGCCGAAGCCAGTGACCGGAGTTTTGAGCACCATCTTTGCATCGTCGTCTCTCAGGTCTCACTGTGGGCTCACCGTGTGCCCGTGAGTGTGTTCTACTGTGTGTTTTTCTTGGGGTTTTCTGCTGGGGTTTTGAGCACCTCCACCTTTAATTTTATTATTTGTAAACCGTTAACACATTCGTTAATTAATTTTGTCTTATATACACAATTATTTTATTATTTGTTTAAATGCAATTTAAAAAAGAACCAACAAAAATTTTCCAATATATAATAAACACTAGTTTTGCATAGAGCTGTAAACGAGCCGAACCGAGCCGAACTTTTATTGTTTGAGCTCTGTTCGTTTGTAGTTCGAGTTTGGTTGGTGTTCATTCGTTAAAAATTACGAACTGAAAAAACTGTTCGAACTCAGTTCGTTAATTAAATTTCGAACTTGAGTTTGGCTCGTTTAGCTTAAACGAGTCAGACAAACGAGCCCAACAAACGAGCCGATTTTATATTTGAACACTAATGAACGTTCGCGAATAAAATTCTAAATAAAAAACTATTTTACTCCTGTTCGCGAACACTAACGAGCATTCGCGAACAAAGCTCGAGCTCGTTCGATAACTTATCGAGCTAGATTTTGTGTTTGAATTCGGCTCGTTTAACTTCTCAAACGAGCTTTTACCGATTTCGAACGAGCTTAAACGAGTCAAGCTCGCGAACGGCTTGTTCGTTTTCCAGCTCTAGTTTTGCATACCCAATCTACACTGAATTAGCATTTGAAAGTATACACTTACGTTTATTATCTCCTTTATCCATAAACTTTCTTGATTTCATTGTTTCAAAATATATTAGCACTCCAAGTAAATAACATATGTAAATGCTAGGATCATATGTCGGTTCTCTAGAGAAATTCAAGAATTAACTATTATTTGTTATGGACCGCTCTGTTCTAGTATGAGAGTAAAACTAAATTGATGATTTTTTTTTTTTGAGTAAAACTATACAATTAATAAGACGCTGGTTTGTACATAGTCATGCGAACATGAAATTTGAAAATGTAAACAAATTTTGGATGGTCTATGAGTTTCATCTAAAACTTTGTTGCATGGGGATATTTGGATGCTAGCTCTACCGCAATAGTATGGTGAGAAAACATATAACCTTAATCGAACAGCAAAAGTTTTATTTATCTAATCCATGCTCTCTCGCAGATGACTAAACTCTTATAAAAAAATATTTATATATTGGCGTAAATTCAGTAGGTGATTAGGTGTTTCTAGGAATATTTATTATTCCTGTCTGTAGCTGTTCATATACATATATTCACTTTCACATGTTTTTCATTATTCGATCAACCTCCAAATCCCGGGTGTTTATTAAAAAAAAAAAAAAATTGTACTTATTCTTCATAAAAAAAATGATAGCATCTTTCTTTGAGATATATAAAATTGTACCAGTAAAGAACAGAAAGATCAACTGACTTGAATATCTGATCTTATTTCCAAATATTGGAGTGCTGTCATGGCCGCCCTCAGTCAACAAATTGTCACTTTCGGAATATGCTTTATTTTATACGATTCGGGTCCTAATTGTAATGATCTGATGAAAAAAAAAAAACTAATTGAACCACATATGTGTGTGTGTGTGTCATTGCAATGCAAGAAAAAGCAGATCAGCTCAAATTAACAGATCAACTTCATCACCACTCCCGAATTGTCACTTTTTGAATATGCTTTATTTTGTGCCATTCCGGTCCTTCCCTTTGGTACTGTGGCCTCAGCAGTTTGCAGCCTATAATAGTCAAACTTTGGAGTGCTGCCATCATTTGAATGCTGGATGGAAGCATTTCAAGCTTCGGACAAGTTTGTAGATTCAGGTGCTGAAGAGAAGTCAGGTGGTCTCGTCCAAACCAGTCTGGCAATGAAGTTAGATTGGGAAATTTACATATCTCCAATTTTTGTAGTGCAGGGACGTGTTTCAATTCCTCAGGCAGAGCCGTAGCGTTTGACCCTTCGATTTCTAGACCAGTCAAGGATTTGAGGGCTTTAGTCCCCATTGAGAGACTCACCAAATTATCGCATCCGGTCAGACGGAGTTCCTGGAGAGAAGCAAGGCCTCTCAATCCTTCTTCTGGCAGAGACTTGAGCTCCTGACAGCCCCTGATGGTCAACTTCTTCAAAGCCGTGAGGCTAGCCAAACTTCTGCCAGGTAAGGCTCGTAGATCTCGTATCCTGATAATATCCAACGATTCAAGAAGACTAAGATTTTGTAGCATCTCTTCTGGAAAACAACTCAATCCTTCAACATTCTCAATTTTAAGGGAATTGAGGCTAGTGAGATTGGAGATGGATGCCCATGCCATGTTCGGCGGGCAACTCTGGAATGCCAAATCTTTTAGGGACGGCATGCGTGGCAATGGCAATGTCAGCATTGGGCAATCCAAAAAAATCAAGGATTGAAGTTGAGAGAATACCTCTGGAGTGGTAGCGGCAGCAGCAGTAGTAGCACCTTGGATTTCTTTTCCTAAAATTCCTTTTAGGTTGGGCATGTATTCTAACTTTAGTTGTTTCAACGATGTGAGAGTTGAAATCCAAGATGGAAATGATGAACCTTTGAAGCCTCCTATATACAGATATTGGAGGTTGGGGTAGGGTTTGAGGGCTTCAAGCACTCCCTCATCGTTGTATGGCTGAGACCTCCTTTCTGAATCCCACTCCAAATACAACTCGCGGAGACTCTGTTTTGCTATTAAATTGGCTTCTTCTGCATCCTTTTTGTGTTTAACCCTCTCAAGCTGCCTAATTCTTAGAGTTCCTCTGAGGTTATTTAATTCTCGCAACTCACCCAGTCGGAAGCCTTCTTCCCCACACAGGACGACCATACTCAACGTCCGAAGGCAAGTCAACTTCCCAATTCCACTCGGCATGTAAGTCAATCTCTCACAGTCCTCTAGACAAAGATGTCGAAGATTTCTGAGGAATCTCATGCCCTTGGGTAATCTTTGAAGTTCATGACAACGACTTAGGTATAAAATCTGCAAATTCCACAAGTCACAAATTGAATCGGATAGTTCAACAATGTCGGATCCTGAAAGATTTAGATGTCTTAAATGTTTCAGCTTGCTTATTGCAGGCGACAACTCTTTAAATTTCCCTATCTCTTCTGGTGCTACAATGAACGTCCTCAGGGAGCCATATCTTGACAAGAAAGAGGTGTACTGATCAGTGCCTGTCGTCTTTGTAAAAGGAAAAGCCACAATTAGCTGATCATAGCTCAAATCCACTAACAGATTCCGAATGGTACCATCAGATTCTGTACCATCGTGTTTACCCTTCATTACGGATAGAGCCAGATCATGGACAAGGTCATGCATCCAAAAAGCACTGCCAAACTCATTTTTCCTCACAACTTGGACCAATGATCTATGATGTAGTTCCGTCAGCACAGCATCACCAACATCTTCCACTTCCATCCTTCCATTAGATGAAATTAATCCATTTGCCATCCACAAATGTATTGCCTCTTCTTTTTTAAAGGACCATCCCTTGGGAAATAGTGCACAAAGTGCAAAGCAACCTCTCAACTCTACCGGAAGATTAAGGTAGCTCAATTTCAATGCGGGCAAGATATGATTTTCATTTTCACTTAATTTCCAAAGCTCGTTACATTTCACAGAGTTCCATTCTGCTTCCGTCTTAAATCGTAGAAAGCTTCCAAGAGCCTTTGCAGCAAGTGGAACCCCACTACACTTTTTTACAATCTCTTTTCCAATAGCTTCAAGCCTAGAATTTTCTTGATTCTCCTTGCGATCAAATGCCCATTGCTTGAACAGTGACCAACAGTGATCCTCTGGCAAACTCGATAGGTTGCATGTCTCTAGTGTGCCCATTACTTGAGCAACCTTTTCCATACGAGTTGTCGTGACAATTGAACTACCACTTGATCCGCATGCTAGGGCAGATTTCAGTTTCTCCCATTCCAGTGCATCATCATTCCAGACATCATCTAGTACAGCCAAGTATCTTTTCCCTCTCAACAGCTCTTGGAGTTTTCTTTGGAGAGGCTCCAAGTCTGAGGCATCCGTTGAAGTCTGTTCTTTAGACTTAATTAAGGATTGTATAATCCTCTTCACATTGAAATACTCTGAAACCCAAACCCAGAATTTTACCTCAAAATGCTTAGTTACGCGCTCATCATTGAAGACCAATTGGGCAAGTGTTGTCTTTCCAAGTCCTCCAACACCTACTATTGGGAGCACTGATACATCTTGATTATCTCTAACTTGATTCACCAATATTTCTACAATCTTTCCTTTCTCCTTGTCCCTTCCAACAACTTGATCGCAATCATTTGGTAAGGAAGCAGTCTCACTTGTTTTTGTGGGATCAACCTTAAAGTGTTTCCTCCCACTCCTCTGATCACTCAAACCAAGCTTTACTCGGTCATCATTGATTGCATTAAATTTTTCAAGGACCTCTTTCATCCGTGTCCCAATCCTGTGACGAAACACTAAGTTTCCTGCTATATGATAACACATCAAACTAAAACAACCAGGACTCTTGTACTTGATTCTTGAGGCTTCAGCTGCGTAATCATCCAATACGTCCTCGATTTCATAGGCAACATAATTGAGCTTCTGAAGCCACTGTTGTATTGCCTTGTCTGTGAATTGCTTCTGCTCCGCATCTTCAAGCACTGCCTTGGTGGTGGACAGCAAGCTTGAAAGCCTTTGCATGTCAGTTGCAACACCACAAAGCAATCCAGACTCCTTCCGGATCATAGAATTCAAAGAATCTACGAGAATTCCCACAAACGCTTCCATCACGTGCCACCTAAAAGATCATAATTGAGGAAATTAAATCGATGTTAACTACATTCTTAGGGGTGAGGGAGCGATAGGAAAAGACTAAGAGCAACATTGTAATAACTTATCAGAGGTGACTGTTTTTCTCTTACAAGTAAACCTAGAAAAAGTTAGATATCGTCAAACGGAATGCTACCTACGCTAACATGTAAAGGTAAAGAAAATTCTAAACAAGGTGAAAATTCCTGTCTGGTCTAATATCTCCTGTGGAGTCTATTGCAGCAATTTCACATAATCTTCTCATATTATGGTCTACTGGGGTATATATTTTCCCAAAATCCTTTTACTGGTCCTCGTGTCTTTCTCATGTTGCTTTTTCTGATACTCGACTGGGTAATGCAACGCATTTTTCTGGGAGAGCTTAATTATGTTGTAAACGGGTTTTGTGGGATTGCTTAATTCATTTGTATGCTATAATTCATCATGATGCAGGAGATTATGGACCGATGAATATATGAATCTAAGTGATGCATTAGCGCCTAACTGTCAAAATCTATGGATTCAAGTCACAATAGATCCGAATTTTGGAAGCATAATTCATGATGCATTAGCTGATAGAATAGAACGTACTTTTTGTCCTTTTATATATAATGTAAACATTTTGAGTGTTTTACACTTCTTATTGGTTTCAAGAATAACAGGAAGCAAAAATTCCAGCCTTGGAAGCTATTTGGCAACATATAAAAGTATACTTGTAAAAGAAATGTCATAAACACATGGAAGCCATTTCTATTTCAACCAAAAAAAGTGTTTGAAAAAAAAAAACAAGAAAAAGAAATTCAGCACTCACTTTGGAGAGAATAGGTTACTCGAAATATACAAGAGCAAATAAAAGAACTTCAGCACTCAACAACTTAAGGGTTTTTGTTAAGTACATTACTCGAAATATATATTTTATGTCCGACTCAAAACAACAACAACAACAACAACAACTAAATCTTTATCCCACTATATTTATGCCCAACTCAAAAGTACAAAAAATATCAAATACAGTCAAAAACGAATGTCCTTTAACTGAGAAAAAGTACAAAAGATATATAATACAACCGTTTTTGTTAAGTACATTACTCGAAATATATATTTTATGTCCAACTCAAAACAACAACAACAACAACTAAATCTTTATACCACTATATTTATGCCCAACTCAAAAGTACAAAAAATATCAAATGCAGTCAAAAACGAATGTTCTTTTCTATCTATTTTCATATTAACATACAAGCGCAAAGTGCAAAATATCTCTATCTATTTTCATATTATATAGTAGAAGTGCCCGTTGGTAAAACACCTTTCTAGGATCAATTTCGGTTGTACAATCACCATAGATTTTGATGACTTTGTTATGCTTCCAAACGTAGTGCCTTTTCACGATTATTGAGGTTGTTTTGGTAATAACAGAATTGAAATTTTAGTTTACAAATATAAGCAATTTCCACTATTTTGTTGAAAAATAAAATCTTGGATTGATGGAAATTCCTTGGCCTTAGATTTTTTTTTTTTTTTAACCATTACTCTTAGAAAACAAAGAAGAACGGTAGGAAACTATAATTTCCCTTCCTATATCAATTAGCCTAAATTCTTAAGACTTCTTTAAGGAATTTCCTGCTCTAGTATCTATCTACACCCGGTCAGGACGTTATCACTATTGCTTTCTTCTAGAATTCCTTCCGGCTTAATTTTAACTTATAGTAGGATTGTATCTGTTCAGAATAACTAAAATCGAATTTTGGAAAGAAATTAGTATTATATTTGGAAAAACAAAGAAAAAAAGTACAAAAAGGTGCCCAAGATGTTCAGACATATAGTATTCTAAATTCTACAGCAAAACAATATTGACATTCCTAACTCTTCAAAATTTTATGCCTAACCAACTAATTAATTTTGGTTAGTTTGGTTTGTAGAGAAATCCTAACTCGTGTAATCAAATCACCACATTCTTTTTAAATGTCCCTTCTTTCATTTGAGTGTGACTCCACAATTACTTCTTTTTCTTTTGAAGGGGAGGGGTTGGGTTTCTTCAGCAACAATATGATGAAATTAGAAAGCAGTATGTCAACCTAGAAAATCCTACTCCAACCATTCCTTTCCAGAAGATAGATTATTCATCTATAAGCCTAAAACAGACAAAAGGAAAAGCTTTTGTTCGAAACCTTGCTTAGTGTTAAAAAAAAGAAAAGAAAAGAAAAAATCACGCAATAAAAATTTGAGTGTCTAAAATAAATTAGCATACGAATGCTAGAAATTACTATACGAGGAACGTTAAACTTGAAATCTCCACAAACTACATTATGTCGAAAGGAAAAGGGCAATAAATAAAGAAGCCAAGAGTGCTTGATTTTTTTTCTCTTTTGATTTTTTGAGTAAAATTGTGCAACTTTATATAGAAGATTAGCAAAGCCTCAGTAATATTAGAACGAAAAATTTAAGTATTAAAAAAGCACATCTGACAGAAAGCAAGTAAAAGAGAATATTTATGGCACTGGTAGTAACAAGTATCTGTGCCTAAAGATTTCTCAGCGTTGAAATAATTTTTTTGCTGGGAGTAAAGTGGTTTGCTAAACTCTATAATTAATTTATTGGTACCCTAGTATTAATGATGATGCAAGACATTATGGATCTATACTTTTATGAAGTCAAGTGACGCATTAGTCTAATCATCAAAATTTATGAATAAAAGTCATAATAGATCCAGAGTTTAGAAGTTTAATTCGTATTGCATTAGATTATATATAGAACGTATATTGTTTTTTTCTATAATGTAAGGGATGCATATTGCACCGTGCTATTTTCAATATGTTACCCTTCTTATTGGTTTCAAGAAAATAATACTCCAAATTATTATGTACAAAGAAAATTACCCACCACTGGTAATATGCATTGCACGTGAATCCAAACTAATATATTAAACCAAGAACAACATGAAGCAATCCCAGCCCTGGAAGCTACTCGGCAACATATAAACGTATGAACTAGCAGAAGAAGAAACGTCAAAACACATATCGAAGCCATATATATTTCAACCAAAAATGTGCATGAAAAAGAAAAATGGAAATTCAGCACTTACTTTGGAGAGAATGAACACTCTGGCAAAAGCTGATCTGTTGAATTTGCAGAAATTCCCTTTATATAGTGAGGCTGCATTAAAAAAAACTGACTTTAAGTTTGAGAACAAAAACGAAATTTAGCACTTAATTGAGAGAGAAAGGAAAAAAAAAAAAAAAGAAACCTCTGGGAATAGCTGATCCGATGAAAGTGGGAAAATTCCTCGTATATAATGATGCTACTTAATTACTGATCAAAGTCAAGTTTAAGAGAAAACATTCCGAGGAAGATGATTAATTTGAACCAAAGTAGAAGCAATTACTAATGTACGCAAGGCCTTCTGGGAATGGAGAGGGTCTGTTATTGATTGAGGAGAAAGTGGGAGTGCTGTTATTGATAAGAAAGTAGATGTGTGTGAAATTGCTCGTCAGATTCCTAGCAACGTAGTGGTGCAATTATTGAATGTGGTGGACCTATAGATTAGATTTTTTCTCAGGCAATGGCATAAGAAAGTAGAGTGAAATTATTGCACTACTTACCAGGTTGTGTTGTAATAATAAACTTTTGAACATGAGGGACCCAAATTAGATTCCATCCCAGAAATTATTTCACGAGTTCGCACCTTAAGCTGAGTGTGAATTTATCAGCAGAAAAGCTAGATATCATCAAATAAAATCTTTGAGGGACCATTTAAGATTGATGGGTTTGTTTGGTAATGAATTTTTTAGAAAATCCATCAATTTATCAGTGTTTATGTAAAAAATTTTTTGATGTGTAAAATTTTTTTGATTTTTTTTTTCCTTTTTTTCCATTTTTTTCCTTTCCTTTTTCTTTTCTTTCCCTTTTTTTCTTTCTTTCTTCCTCCCCAACCCACACAGGGCGACCTCACCACCGGCTGACATTTTTTTTTTTTCCTCCTCCTCCTCTCCCTCCGACGACCGATCTGATCACACCAGGCTTGGTCAGGCAAGTCGGACCGGAACACCGATCAGGGCGAGCATGGTGGTGTGGAGGGAAGGGAAGAGGGAGAGAGAGAGGGAAAAGGAAGAAAGAAGAAGAAGAAGAAGGGAAAAAAAAAACAAGAAGAGGAATGATTCGGCCGAAAGTGGATGGCCTAGATGCGTTTTGATTTATTTTGGTGTAAGAAAAAGGTAAGGGATGGAGTAAAAGTTTTTGTAGTTCTTGTGGGTTAAATTTTGAAGTTTTTATGGTTCCCCAGATAAAGTAGGAAAACAAGTTTTATACAAATCAAAAAAAACATGCTAACCAAACACCTGATGTTGTTAAACTGAACCTGTAATGACTCGATTATGCCATCGGTTAGGGTCAATTGGTCTGATCAATCTGGACGATTCTAAGAAACCCGTGGATCGCCAAGATGATGTCACATTTCAATATTTTGAAAACCTATAAAATATAAAATAATTCTTATGTCAACATGATGTTATAGTTATTTTATATTTTTATAGGTTTTCAAAAATATTGAAATTAAATTCTTAGTTATATTTTGATAAAATATACAAAGTGTCTCAAAATATTAGACTTATTATCAAATATACACCTAAAAATTAGAAAATTTGAATTCATGTCTAAATATATTCATTATACAAAACTATTTGAAAAAATAAATTAAAACAAGTTATATCCAAATTGAGATCATCCTGTTGGAAATATGGCTTTTTAATGTAAGTTGGAATCAATGATGATAAATTGATAAGATGATAGGAATGAAAACTTCTTGAAATAGAAATCATTTAAGAATGTGAGGATTATACTAAGTGGGACAAGTCTTCTTATTTCTTTAAATAAATAAAAGTTTTACAATTTAGGTAATTCAGATCATGTTTAGAAAAAATAAGAAAGAAAAATTCAAGAACCAGGTAACTAGTCAAACCGAATCACTGGTTTTGCTGATTTTTGACAATTTTAACTGATTTTTTATCAAAGCGATTTTGTACTAATGACCAATTCGGAAAGAAAGTCGGTTCAAGGTCCGGCCGGTCCGACCTGCCGGTCTAGTTTGGATCTAACAACATTGTTTAAGATCAAATTTATAAGTTGAAAGACCCAATAGGCACTTTCAGAAGTCAAGAGATCGAATAAATTTATTGGTGAAAGTTGAGAGACCATTGATGCCGGCTCCCAGGTTATTTTGGAGACGTTTCCAAAAATAATCCACGCAAACCATTTTTTGGTGGCAAAGGGAACACCATGTAGCAAACAACTTAATTTTTTTTTTCTGGAAATTTCAAACTCAATACAGTCCTAAATTAGGGAAATGGAATTTTATTTTTACATCCAATAACTTAGAAAATATTTTTGTTGGACATGTTATGCAAAATATTAGTTTATGTGTAACTAGAAACTACAAACCCATGGAACGGGATCTTAGTCTTTTTACTAATATATTAGTTTTTTATTTCACATATATTAATCTGTATAGTATACTTTTTTTTTTTTTTTTACAAAAACTTCAGAAAATAGAACGGGATCTTAGTTTTTAGGGTTAATGATATTTATCTCCATTAGGTTTAGTCAAACTACCAATCTATTCTTGAGGTTTGGCCAAATTTACTAATCCAACTTTCGAACTAAAATATGTCTATTACAAATACCCCCTGTAAAAAATAATAGATATTTGACTGTGTATTTTGTGATGTCATTGAAAAGTATGCAATGGAAGTCCGAGAATACAACTCGAAAACCATGCTCTCTCTCTCTCTCTCTCTCTCTCTGTTTCTATTTTTGGTTCTTGTTTTATTTTCTATTTTCTCCTTCCTCTTATTTTCTGAGAAAAATCTAAGCCATCGAGCCAGCGGCCAAGGTGGAAACGCGGTAGCAGCCACCACCGTCCACCGCTACTGCTAGTATATTAAAGCAAGAATAATAAGAAGCAAAAATCCAGCCTTGGAAACTATGCGTCAACGTATAAAATCATTATGGCAGAAGAAATTTCAAGAACACATGGAAGCCATATATAATCCAACAAAAAGAAAGGAAAAGAAAAAGAGAAAAAGAAATTAAACACTTACTTTGGAGAGACTGAATATTCTCGCAACGGGTGACCTGTGGAATATGCAGAAATTCCATTTATATGGTGAAGCTACGTTAAAAAGATGAAATTTGAAAAGAAAAAAAATTCAGCACTCACTTGAGAGAAAATGAAACCTCTGGTAATAGCTGGCAATCTTGTGAATCTGCAAAAATTTCCAGTATATCGTGCTTCTGCTCACTCAAAACTAAGTTCAAGGAGAAAAAGAGCACTCCGAGGAAGATGATATGATTTTAACCAAAAATGCAAAGAATTAGTGTGTGCAAGACTTCTTATTAGTGAGATGGTCCATTATAATATTAACGGATAAAGTAGGGGTACTAGTCGTGGTAGTTAATGAGCCATTATCTTGTAATTGGATATTAAATTTAGTTTTGGTTATAAGGGGGGATTTTTGTATTCTGCGCGCAAGGTGTCCCCAGAAGCAGACATACACGTAAACCAGCGAAGGGGAAGAAAAAAATTTGTGACGAAGGAGGTGGACAAAGGAGTAGTAGCAGGTAAAGAGTCACTATTTGTTATTGATATAAAAAGGTTGAGTGAAATTGCTCACGAGTTTCTCAACAATGGCGCAAGAAAGCAGACTGAAATTAGCGCATGACTACAACAAATTTGAAGCAAATTTTACTTTGACCCTTAAAACTATAAACATACTTCCATTTCAGTTTTTAAATCTTTTAGACATTTTACTTCCTAAAATTTGAAAGACGTTGCATTTTAGTCCTTAATGACTTGGACACTTCACCCTCTAACGTATGAAATCCTGGATAAATTTCATAATTTCGAGTAAAGTGTCCAGAGTTGAAGTTTCAGAACTGGAAATAGGATGAATTTTATATGTTAGGGTAAAGTATCCAAACTAAATTTTAAGAACTGAAGTGATATTGAGTCTACAACCTCATGGGTCCAAAGTAAAGTACCAACCAGTTAAAAACTCAAGGTTAAATTGTAATGAATGTGCAAAATTTCCAGATCTATTTACCACGTTAACCGATAAGACCAAGACTTTCTAGTTCCATATTTCTTTTGTTTATAGTGAGGGCTTTTGTTTCTGCGTGTAAGACGTCCCCAGATGGACACATACCCGTAAACAAAGTAGATTTTTCCAGTCCACAAATTATGACACTGTGTCAGAGAATGTGACCAAGACATGAAAATTACTGTTAGTGTTTGCCTGTGGTGGGTATATAATTCTGCAACAAAACAACAGTGGAGCAACTAGTCTATTAGTCGGTACAACCATCACATTTTCGAATTTTTTTTTTCAAAACGATAACATTTCATATTTCATTGATAAGAAAACAATATAATTGGAGCAATGGTTCTCACATCAAGTTTAGCTAGACTGTCTAACCAAACTGGAAGGTCTGATTCCAGCTAACTGCCCTTTGTAAATTCAAGGCAAATTTTGCCATCTGATGAGCAAATGTAATAATATTTCCTACTTCCTACAAAGCAGAAATCACAGCTCATAAATTGTTTACTCAACTTTAATATATCCTCTAATACCAGCCTGCAGCTTGATCATTCACCTCCTTCTCATTCAATTTGTCACTATCATCTTGCAATCAGATTGTATCACAACCTTTGTCCATCCCTGTTGCCTTGCTTTAACAAGTGGTCCTCTGACGCCAGAAGCTTCTTCTGCAGTGGTGGTTCACCCAAATGATAGCACTTCCTCCCCATGCATCCTTTATTTTCCCATCCTCCTCTCAATCCTCCCCATCCTATTCTTTTTTCTTTTTTTCCTTTCAGTGCAGCATCAGATGTTCGAGCTATGAAACCCGGTGGGGCTCCCATTTCCTACCTTCCTCCACATCCCGAGCTGCTTTTTCCTCTTGTTTCCAGCATTGCTTTCATTCGCTTATACTCAATCCATTCTTGCATTGCTTTGTTAATCATGGTCATACCCTCGATACTACTCTCCTTGTTGAACTGACATTGGTTTTATTCTTCCAAATCATGCCAGAATATTTGTCGCTAGAGTAATATGATTCTTCCCATCTGCCATCTCTTTGCTTCTGTGAGACTCGCCCACCAAAGGCTAGAAATTCTGTTCAGTACATTTGCAAACCATCCCAATCGGATTGGAGTGCCTTTCCATATCGTCTTGCATGTTGTGAGAAAAACATCATGTGTTCAATAGTCTCGCTGTCGATCACAAAGCGTAGCATTTCCCATCCCCTTTTCCAATTCTACTTGTGATACCTCATTAACAGGCAATATCCTATGAAGACACCTCCACACAAAGTGTTTTATCTTATGCTTTATATTCAAACCCCATAAAACTTCCACACCCTAGAATTTCCTTCTTATTCCTACTGCTTTCCATCCTGTTTGCCTAGTTTGATTCTTCATCCTCATCATGTCCTTAGCCAATACATATCCAGTATTTGACAAGATATTGGCTGACATGCAGAAAACATCCATACCGCCTATCACGACCTCCCCCGTAAAGTGGAATGTTCGTATTCTATTACATCCTCTTCAAAAGATTAATCGAATTCAAGCTCCGGTTCCACTCCTCATCTTGAATACGCCTCTGCATCTTTTCCACTTTGCAATCTTGAGGTTTGTGGGTTGTGATCAGTACACTCCTTGTCTAGCGCCATTTATCCTTCCGTATATTAATAGGTGCAACCATTCCCCACTCTTTTTCCTCACCTTCCCTCAATAAATCTCTCCCATCTAATATACTCCTCCACATCCAGAATCACCATTTCTATTTTTTCATCCGCTGATTGACTCTCTACAATACCCTTTCACAACTTTACTCATCAAGATTGGGATTAGTCATTATTCGCCATAATTGTTTGGCTAGCATAGCTTTGTTAAACTTTGTGTATCCCTGAATCCCATCCCTCCTTTGCCTTTAACTTCAGATAGCCTTTTCCACTCAATCTAGTGGATTCTTTTTTCCTCCTTCTTATCCCCTCACCAGAATTTTGCCACTTCGACATAACCCATACATAGAGTTCTTGGAATCTTAAAACAACTCATAATATATGTAGGGCCATCATCAACACTTGATTAGCACCTTCTTCCCCGCTGCTCGTTTCAAGATTTTCTTTCCATCCACCCAAATTTTCTCATTGTATTTTCCTCCTTGATGTAATTGAAAATCTTTTTCTTGGATCTTCCAACTACAAAGGCAAACCCATATTTGCTTTGTTGTGCAATTCTCATTCCCCCAATGGCTTTCAACACTTCACCTTTCATGTTCTCCTGTTCTTACCGAAAAAACACCGGGATTTGTCAATGTTGACAATCAGTCCGTAAGCTTCACCATAGGGTCTCAGAGGATCTTGCATGATGACTTGCACAACTTCTTTCTTTGTTGTTCCTACGCCTGATGATAGTATCATCACGCAAAAAATAGATCTAAAGAGCTGACTAGCGTGAGAAATTTTAAACCCGAAATCTCATGAGCATCCATTGCCTGTTTAAACAGAATTGAAAGTCCTCGATACTATAGTAAATGTAAGGAGATAAAGGATCTCCTTACCTAATTCCCCAGTAGGCTTAACTAACCCCTTTCTTTTGTCCATTCAGATTAAAGAAGTAGTTCACAGAGATTACATATATTTCAAAATCCAACTAATCCATACATCACAAAACCCATTTTTTTCCATCATTTTAACTACAAAGGCCACTCAACTCTATCATATGCTTTTGACATATCAAGTTTTAGTAGCCATATAAGTATTTTTTTTTCCACTTACCGCTATTCAAACAATGGATAAATTCATGAGCAATCACAATATATTAAATAACTGCTCCCAGGAATGAAAGCAAATTGATTTTCACTAACACATAATTTTAGCATAGGTTTCATCCCTTGACCAGAATTTTGCAATGACCATGTAGACTATATTACAAATGTCATTGGGGTCTAAACTGGAAACATTTACTGAGAGAATCTATCTTCGAATCAAGATAATAATCGTTTCATTAATAGCAGAAAGCAAATTTCCAAAATAAAAAAACTAGATATAGCATTTACAAGATCAAATTTAATCACGTGCCAAAATGTTGAAAGAAGACAGGGTCATACCACCATTCCCTTTCTTGTGGGTGCATGGAGAAACCGCTTAAACCTCAAACTCAATCACCGGTCTTACTACTTTGTATTCATGTGTCTAGTAATGACCCTCTAACACCCTCAAGATTGTATCAAAATGTTGAGAGCAAAAGAGGTGGAAAGGATCAAGTACTTTGATTTCCCTCACTTTCCCCGACAGTACCAATTCCCATTTTCCTTCAGAATGTAGAAGTATTATTCCTTTTCCTTCTTCCCTCCATAACAAATGAAAATATTTGTATTCTTATCTCCTCTCTTAACCAAGCATCCTAGCCTTTGACCCTAGAACTTCTTCCCTTTATACCTCACTAATTTTGTTTTCGTTTCTATTCTAGTATATTTATCCCCCATTACAATTTCTTTGTTCTACAATATCTGCTTTGAGTTTTTATCTCTTTACTAGCATTACACTTTCTTCCTTATTCCACCTCATTAAAGCTATTCTCGATTCTTAATTTTATGCTGAAATTTAAAAAGTCCGATCCACCGCTGTTTTTTCCATGCATTTTATTACATCCCCGTGACCCATCTATACTTAACCAGTTTCTATCAAAATAAAATTTTTTCTCCACTTTTTACAATGCCCCTCTTGTTCAAGAGTAACATATTGGTTCGAAGCTTCACAATAAATATGAAGACAAGTAGCTCGACTATTTTCCTTCCTCCGCTTTCTACTATATAAAATTCTATCTAATTCTCTTTACCTCCCAATACCCTCCCATTGATTACACCAAGTCTGTGGATTCCATTATAGCCTATATCAAACAAATCATTATCCTAATGAAATTCCTTAAACTTCTAAAGCCTCATGTCCTATTGCTCCATTATCATTGTTTAGAATATCATTAAAATCCACAAGCAACAACCAGCTCGACCCCACAATCAAGCCTCTCAGATTGTTTCCCATTGTTTCTCTCTAACTACATCTATAGCACTCGTGATACACACGTACAAGCCCTAGTTCTCTCTTCCTTGGTCCTTATTTTAACCTCTATAGTAAAATCGTGAACAGATCTATTCTACTTGTAATTCCCTGCTTCCAAAAACAGCCAAACCACTAGCTCTACCAATGTGATCTACCACAAAACACTTATCAAATTTTAGTTTCATCATAAGTTTACTCATAACAGCTATTCTATTTTTTGTTTCAAATAGAAATATTAACTCGTGGAGTGGAGCTTTATAGCCTCCTTAAACAGGGAACGTGTCCTCAAACACTATAGTCCACACCGTGAAGCTTATTTTGTGGTTGGGAGCTCCATTGAGGTTGGACTCCACCACCTTAACATCAGATTCTACATATCCCAAAGTTAGATCTTATTCTTTTCCTACCACGTGACCTCTCATTAACCCCACCAACACAATGTACAATTGTTTCCCTTCCCCTGCTCCTGAGTACTACTTTCTAGCTCAGATAGTGCTCACTCAAAAACTCTCCTTCTTCCAATATCTGAACTAGTCTCTTTTCCAACCTTTCCTTCCACTATATTTCCTTCATCTGATTTTTTTCTTAGACATTTCAAGATTAGTATTTATGCTATCACATTTGACTTTTCTATCCTTCCTATTTATTCCGTTTCTCCATTACCTCTATCAACCCATATAACATCATACATCTCCTCCTCATTTATTTTCAATACCTTATTAAGATTCTATACTATGCTAAGGTTCTGAGAATCATTCCCCATTGAGTATTGATTATACCCCTGCTCCTTATAGCATCGCTCCCCCCCATTCACAGTCCTATGTCCCTATTTTGATATTGTTCTGCTTCATTTTTCCTCCTTAACACGTACTGACATCAAAATCCTTTACAAGTAGTAGTCCATCAGCAATTCGCCTAACCTCATCCCTTTTGATTTCTGCAAGTTATTAACAACTGTTTTTCTTCACCTTCAATTTCAGCCTAGCTGATTTGATTCCTATTATAGCAAG